>RPOG01001911.1:61945-118288 GCA_008086565.1 Thalassoma bifasciatum
AGAGAGAGAGGAGAGGAGAGTGGGCTAGTGGCTAACTGATGTGGAGCTCAGGGCGCACACATGTCATGCAGGATCTTTAATAGGAACATGCAGGACTCTGGAGTGATGCTGTGACACTTTGAATGTTGTGTTTTCCCACTTTTACGCACCGCGCCGCTTCTTCCATGCACTAACACAGGCATGTCTGCGCGGTTAGCCGCTAGCTGCGCTGCGTTGCGCTGCGCTGCCTCCAGTTTCACTCCTTTAAACACAGAGTGCCACTTTAAGTTGCATACTACTACGAAGCTGCTGCTGCTGCTACACGTGTTTCCACTCATAATGCATGAAAATGTTGCAGGATTTAGACAGAAGAGTGGATGAAAGAGGGGGGGAACCCACTCCACTTCCACTTCCAAACCTCAGTGTTGGGAACAATGCGCTCGGAGTGACGCGCAGCATTGTAGCTAGCTGGCTTTGTGTAGCAGCGTGTAAAAATAGAATACAGCTGTTTAGTGGCTTTGTTGGAGAATCACGCAGGGAACGTGTCGTGGAAGAAGCTCATCCACACGCACACTCGTGCTCCATTGTACCCGGGGTTTGGAGCTCATGCAGCGGGGAGACGCCGAGCGAGCTCCGCGCTGCGCCTCACAACTTTTGTGGCCCGTACAGATTTCCTCCAGTCACCCCAACTTATGGGAATACACACAGGGGAATAAAAGCACCAAAGTTCCTTTATGTGCCCGATTCCTGGAGGTGATTTCAGCCTCCTCCGTGGGCTGTGTTGTCAGGAAGCTGTGGTGGTGTTAGCTTCGCAGGCTGTAGCCTCCAATCCCTTTGTCTGCATGCCTCCGTCTCGATGCCTGTTGTTCGCTGAGGAGATAACATGCCGCACATTAACCAACACTCCAACAAGCTGCAGGGAAACAAAATCCACTAGATATTTCACCCCAAACTTAATTTTTCCACTATTTCCGACTTAACTCCCGCTTGTGATGCCATTTGATCCAACTTTACGCACACGCACCTTTTAAAGAAGTGTGGATAATTCAACTTCAATCCATTTCCACTTCATGTTTTTAATTTAACTTAAATCAAGTTTGAATGCTGGGTTGTGAGCTCTAAATGTTGATTTGTAGTTCAGTTTTGACTGGTTTTGGTGTCTGCGCCAGGGAAAGAGTTGTGCAATAAGAATTTAAAACATCCAAACACAAAGTAAACAGTTCCAATATTTAAAATGTCAAAATATTGTGGATATGTGTTAGATGATGTGCTATTTTAGTCCTGGATGTGAGAAATGTTGGAATAAAATCATGTTCTGATGATTTTATCCCACTTTGGAGTCTTTTTAAGGTCACTTTTGTTGATGTTCCTCTCACTGGATGAGCTTTAAACACCAGACTCTCTCCCTCCCTGCTCCGACCAGTCAGCTCATCGGGGCTGCTGAAGTGGGACAGAGTTGTCAGACACATGTGAATGTTTGCGTGAAGATCAACATGCGCCTCATTGCCTCCTAGCCCCACACCTCTACCCCCGTACCTCCCCGGTTTGTTGTGACGAACTCCTTTAACTCCCGACGTCTTTCTCGATTTCTGCCTCCAAACTCTCGCTTCCCATCCTCTCCAAGTCCTCATCCCCCTTCGCTTCGCTGTTGAATTATTGAGACAGACTGAAGCAGCTGCTCTCAGCTTTGCGTCAGAGTTAAGAGAGAGACAGAAGAGGAAAGAGAGGGATGGTGGGCAGACTCATCCATGTTTAAAGACGGGGGTTTTGTTGGGCAGCCTCGGGATGGATGTCAGGTGTGCTGCTGGAGATTTTCTCACTCTGTGGAGGTAAATGTATGCACGCACTGATGTCCCATCTTGGAGCATAAGAGGGAGGTCAGGAGGTCACCGCACAGGGAGGGATAGAGGGAGGAAATGTGGTTCCTGGATGAGAGAAGTGAGGAGTGAATAAGTCAAAAGCAACACGAGTGTTAAGAGTTATTAGAGCAATCATTTAGGGAAAATCATGACTAATCATGAATGTAACTTGTTGTTTTAATGTAAAATTTGTGATGTAAAGAGCTGCCGAAACATTCTGTGTTAGGTCAAATATGTAATTTTCTTTTTTATTTCAACCCCAGCAGAAGTTGTCTTGATGAAATAAGATGTGTTGCATCAACCCTTGTCTCGGTGTGGTTGATTTAGACCTGTTAGTTTACGTAACCGCTTAACACCTCAGCCTCAAAATTTTTACTATTTTTGCTATTTTGACTATGAAATGGTCAGAAAAAGTCCGTTGAGTCAGTGCTTAGGCTCATTTTTTTCCCCAGAATACTTCGAACTTTCAATATCTTCAGTCATTTCTAATTCGCTGCATGTTATGTGAGAGAAAAACAGTTTAAACTGAAGAAAAACACAAGCAGAGAACTGGACTTTAGAGGTTCAGTGAAGAAAGAAAAACACTTCAATCAAACAGAGCAAACCAATTTACAAGATAAACTGAAAATTTGATCATTAATGAACATATATGGGTCAATGACGTCCCTTTTTTATGTCCCAGTGCAATATTTCCTTACATCATGAATTGAGTATTTCATCACATGTATTTCTTTATTCTGTGAAACCTGTGTTATTTGAACACATCTTTAAACTATTAAAATATAACATGTTTTTTTATGTTTTGGTTCCTCAAACCCCCAAAATGTCAGGTGGTGCAACCGTCCTGACAAGTATCCACAGTAATTAAACTCTAAAAATTGAATGTCAGTTATTGTAAATGGAAATTAAAAATACAGTGGCATTATTTTATGCTTGAACCTTTTTNACAGGAAACTGCATCAGCCAGAGGAGCCCAAATGACATTTGTGACCAAGTGGAAAAGTTTGTAGATTTCTCTGAAATACTGATAAAAAAGGTTTTTTCACTTCATTGGTGACTGGAACAATTTCCATGTCAGGTGGTACAACCAATGTAATAATGTGAAATGTTATTTTAACATCAAATTATTTATCTTATTCACAAATAAAAGAAATGAAACACACAAAATGAAAATGTATGAGTCACTACAGACACTTGAGAGATACTTGCCAATAATTTCACACAGAAAAAATAACAGGAACATATAAATATATTTTCATATATTTGGTTGCTCCACCTGACATTTTTGGGTGCTCAAATTAAAAATACTAAAAAATTATGAACCTTAAAACTTTGAAATGTTGGTCAACTACTGAAATCTGTTAGAAAACATAATTCTTCTCTCAGAAATGTTTTTTATCCATTTTCAAAGGGTTTTTTAAAAATACGTTTTTAGACCCTCTTTTTGTCATTGACCAATATACAATACTATTTAGGAGACATTTCTCCTTATTTTGTGAACAAAACAAGGTCTCTGACAGAATCATTAGATCCTTCAGCATCCCATGGCCTCTCCCTCTCTGAGCATTTTTGGAGAAACTCTGCTGTCGTTTCTCTGTTTGCTCCTTTCATCCATCGGCTCTACGGTCAGGATGAATTCTTGGGCTTTCTTAAATGTCTGAATGAAATTACAGCAAAAACCCCGTACTGGCTGATAGAGCAATGTTAGGCATTCACAAACTGTTGGAACTTTTCTGATTGTGCAAACTGTTTAGGCATAAAGTGTGCTTGCGTAAATGTGTCAACACCGACACACTTACTGTTAAAGGGTTAACTTAGTGAACATAGTTAACAGAGGGTCCTCTCTGATTGTTTGTTTGCTATAAAGCTCAGACAGCCTGCAACACTGTGCAATGTTTTCAATCTACAGCAAGCTCTGTTATCCACTGTGTTTACTTCTCACGCATGGTGACAAAACAAAAAAACAAAGACTTGCAGGTTACAATTCTGGGTAAAGCTTGAAGGCTGTAGCTTTACTAAACAGCTGGGAGGAGCTAACGTGATTGTCAAGTCAACATGCATAACTGATTTATTTGGACATAGAATTTCGAGTTGAAACATGTCTTGTAGTTGACACAATTCTAATTTTAAGTTGAGAGTTATCACAAAAACTTTAGTCATCTTCTGTTATGGTGGCAGAATTATATGCAGGAACAACAGATGTGCAAAATTGCTTTTCACAGTGTGACTTCACTGCTCCTTGTTTGAAACATATTTTCTCCCCACATTGTATACCTGCTCCTCCTCCACCTGAAAATTCCCTTCCTTTTCTCCGAGCTAGCTTCTGAGCTTTAATAATGCAGCAGGCCAGGTGCACGCACACACAGCCCCTTTTGCAACCCACACAAAAGACGCACACACACACACAGAACACATAAAAATTTCATTGAAGGCCTCTTGAGGAGGGGATCTGCAGTGTGATCCTCCTATCATCCCCAGACATACGACCGAGTCCTTCGCTATTCCCTTCGAGTCAAACTCTGGCTGCACGTGTGAAGCGAGACGGGTTCCTCTAACTTTGAGCTTTTTCTATCATCCGCTCAAGCTGTTACAAACCTGTGCACATGCAGGTGGAATATAAAGGAGAGGTAAACTCTAAATGAGCTCTGTAGGTGTGTAGTCCACTACGAGAGCGACTTGCAAGTAGCAGAAACTTAAACTCTACACCAGCGGTCACGGAGAGCTTTGTGACCTACAAATTGGTAGGAGCCTCAGGAAGTGGTCAGATTCCCCTACTAAAGTGGTCAAATGTGTGTGTGTGTGGATTCATGTGTTACTGTTATTTAGTCTGAGGTAATAAAATCCAGTGTGAATGACTCCAGGACTGTGTTTGTTTCTTCATCTGGACGTCAGCCCGCTCATGTGTGTCGCCTTATCTCGATGGCTATCTGCGAAAGGGGGAACACCCTCGGCTATTTATGACCCTCTGAGCTGGGAGGCTCGCTGCAGAGGGACACACGCAAGCACCCGCTCGCTGAAACTGGAACCGCTGTTATACAGGAGCCACAGGTCGACTTAATGCAACTCGTGGTTGACCCTTTCATAGCATAAGACTTGTGTCAACGTTAATCTGAGGCTGGCATTGTTCACTCGCACTGTCTGCGCCTGGATTGGTAAATTTGACTGTGAATTAAATTGCAGAAAAGTTTCAGTTTCTTTTCTTGTAGACTAAACCTCACCATTAGTTGATATTTTCCCCTCGTTGACTCATATCGTCCCATCTGCGAATGCCGTGCCAGCACTGATGTCAGAAGCCAATATTTATTATCTGTTGTGTTGCATCATTTGGAAACTAGCAGGCTGGTAAACCTGACAGCTGATTCAGAGAAGAGCATTAAGCAGAAGTTAGACAAACTCTTGTTTTCATGCATAAACTTGAATGAAGGTGGCAGCAATGCTCCCCAACAATGTTTTAAAAGAAGCAGAGTTTTGGATTTATTTAACACTTAAAAACATTCGATAGAACCAATGCCAGAAAACAAAGCTGTGACGTCCATCAGTTTCATTCAAAATATTCATATAAGCCTCAGTTTTCACAATCAGTGCATCTTTTTAAAGAAGTAAATAGCAGCTAAGTCCAGGTCAGTTGTCACGTGATGCTAATAAAAAACAGCCTCGTGATCTAGTCAGAGCTTGGATTTCTTTCTGTGTTCATCTTTCCAAAGCAGAATTATCAGCATCAGTCCCTCCACCTTAAAAGAACAGGTATAAACAAGGTTGAGACTGATACTAAGGGCCTGTGTCCACTTACAGCTTTGTTGTCAGATATAGACATGAACACAGAACCTCATGCTCATTTAAATAACGACGATACATTTTTATTATGTGGCCTTCATCCATTTATGTTTTCCAGAGCTTTATCCACTTATGTACCTTTAAATAAAAAGATTGTTAATGGACATAGACCCTTGTGCACTTGTAGGTTTGGAAGTATGCTGTTGGACAAGTGATAATGCACACTTATCAGCATTACTGCATTAATGCGCCAGACTTACCACAGACGCTACATTTGATCTGTAGTCCCAAGGAAGGCACCTAAACAACAAGGACACAGTAAGACTTAAAACCTCATGGCTACAAATCATACAATAGACAATCACAAAACAAAACAGTCAAAGAGTTAAAACAATCAATGAAACAAAAGCTCCTGGCAACAGACATCAGATTAAGTAACATTATTTAGCCAATTTATTTTTAAACTATCGATTTAAAAGTTGTCACAGTTTTTGTTGTGCTTACTTGTTGAAGAAGTGTGTACTTCTTACAGATGGCACCATCTGACTGAGTTTAGTCCTACGCATCGGTACAAAACAGTCCCCTCTGGGTAGAGCGCCAGGTCTTTGGCCCTCATTGTTTTTAAAAGGAAAAACAAAAGATTATTAATGGATATAGACCTTCATGCCCCAGTGGGTTTGTAGAAAAACAAACTGACTCAAGCCCATCTGCATTTTAAGTAATAATAAGATAAGATTGTTGGGCCTGGGCTTTTCCAAACCTTAAGGTGAATAAGGGCCTATACCCACTTATATACTTGAAAATAAGTCTGTTTAATTAACATAGGCCCCTCAAGCGCTTACTGAGTGTAATTAAAAATGCCAGTGGACGTAGGCCCTCATGCATTGTTAAACTTAAAAAAAAAAAGATTGTCAGTGGACATAGGCCCTTGTTGGGTTTCAAGGACAAGGTCACACTAGTCAAACGTACTGTGCCATAGTCCAGAATGATTGTCTCCTCACAACTCTGTTCCCAGTCCCCCTGTCACACTACTCCAATATGAACCAGACTTGAGCATGATAGCCAACACATGCGTGGCCCCGCCGTCATAATCAGGAGTTATCTGTTTACAAGACGCGGTCTCATCAGAGTTAGGACAATGGAGAACATAGAGTGTAACTACGACTTTGCTCACTTTGTGGTTTGTGTTAAATTGATTTGGTCTGACACAGCCCTCTAACAGCCTTGCTGTTGTTTAAAATCATTGTTGAGAGGGACAGTCGCAACGATATAACGTCATGGGTTAACCCTCATATCCTTGTTGTAATTGAGCTGTAGTATGAAGTGTACTGCACAATGAATGTGCCAAAGCCAAGGAAGTGTGTCATGCTCAGGTACGGCACATTTACAGTCACACTGTTCAAACAAACTGTACATACAGGTTGAAGTGTGCTTAAGGCCCCAGTGACCTTAATGCATCTTTCTAAAACAGTAACAAGATAAAAGTGGACATAGGCCCTCAAGTCCCTGTCGATTTGGAAAGATGTCAGTGGACTAAGGCCCTTATACACCTTTTGGTTTAAATCTAAGACACCAGTGACTTTGATGCAACTTATTTCCAGAAAAAATAAAAACGAGTAGTCAGTGCAATTTAGAGAAAAGCAACTTGCTAGTGGACATAGGCCCTTATGCACTTGAAATACTGATAAGTTGTTAGCAGATGTAGGCTGTCTTAAATCTTTAGGTTAAAAATAAAGACTCCAGTGGGAAATGGCCCTTATGCCCCCCTTTAAAAGAAAAACAAAAAACAGATGTCAGTGGACATAGGCCCCTATGCAGATAATTTCCTCCTGTGCCTCCAGGTGAATGTAATAGTTCCTGAAGCTTCTTTAAAGTCAACTCAGTACTGTTTTCCTCTTTTGAGTAGCTCTTTGGAGAGTCGTTGTTTATCACCAGAACAATTCTGTGTGTTGGCAAAAACTATGGAACGTGTCGTCTTTGGTCAGCGCATGTGAGACGAAGCCTTAGAGAGTTTGTCTTTCGTTGTTCCTGAACTGTTTGTGTGCTCCCTTTCAGATAAAAACATGCTGTAATAATGTTTATCTGTTGGTATGGAAGGACTGCTGTCATTAAGCAGAACTCCTAATGTGAAATCTTAAGATATCAATCTTCACATTGTTCACTTCTTCAGGTATTTAAATGTGCCAGCTGTCATCCCTTCTGCTGTTCTGATGTTTAAAAATGTCTGAACTGTGTTAAGTTTACGTGAAGGACAAGGTGTGATCATGTACAGACCATTGTCTCCAGCCCACTGTTATCATCTATTTGCTTATTCATACCTCTAACAGACTACATTTGCATAATAACAATGCATATTTTAGGCTTTTGCATCACATTAGTAGTAAGAACAGGTCAGACTCAGATCTTGTCTCCACCATAACGCACCACAGTCGTTGTTGCCTCTACTGTTGCTTCTATGTGCAGCTTGTTTCAATGCATTCAGCAGAAAGAGAGTAAATGAGTGAATTATACAGTCGACCCACACTCTTAGTGTAAAGAGCCTCAATATCCCCCACGAGAACACGTAGTTATGGCTTTTATTAATGGGTACACACTTATGTTTACAGTGCTACATTGTTGGAGTAATCAGGGATTTGCAACACCTCACTACCTGTGTTTATAGTGAACACACACATACAGGCAAATTAAAGGATGTATGCAACATTTTAAACACAGTCTGTTAGAATTGTCAGCACAAATCTTGAAGGGCCTGTGTCCACCAACTCCTGTTTTTGCTCTGGCCCAACCACAAGCTTGATTGCTTAGTGTTTTCAAATTTCTTGCTATGGCTCACGTTGGTTAAATCATATTTTATTTTGCAGTTAAAGAATAAAAAACTTAAAATAGCAATAGCAATGGCTTTAAACTGGATTGTATCCTCAAAAAAACAAGAGCTGCCACGTCCTCCTCCCCATCGCTGCTTGTATCTAGTTGACAAAGTTGATTTAAGAGGCCCCTCCCATCTTGATTTTCATTGGTTGTTCATAGACAGGTGAAGTTAAAAGGTCTTTCAAGGTGCTGAAAGTTTAACTATTTTGTGTGCAGAAGCAAAAACAACTGATGCCAAAGGGTTCTTTTCACTAAGTATCTTGAATGCTGACAATAAATGCTGCTACATAAAGATGCTGTTAGTGGACACAGGCCCTAATTAAAGGATGAAGCTATGAACTGGCTTCTAGATCCTGCTTTTTTTCTTGTAAGAAAACTTCAAATAATTCATGATTCAAATGATGTAAGTGGAAATAGGCTCTTTTGCAACATTTAGGTTTATGAGAAGAGACGCAGTGGACATAGGTCCTCATGCTCCTTTGTAGATTTGGTACAAATAAATTGACTTTGACTTTTGTGCAACCATTAAAAAACTGTTTTGGTGGAAATAGGTCCTTATGTCTCTAGTACAAGGGTCCTCTGTATACTTAGATGAAATTGTGTTTTACATTAAACTGGGCCTAGTACCATGTACAAAGGTATCTTGTTATTGTGCATTTAAAACTAAGCTGTTCAAATAATACCTGGGTTCTTTTGAAAGGCACAGTGAGTAGGGTGGTCTTGCTTCTGACATTTATAAAAATACCATTTTAAAACAAACATTGTCGATATTATCACTGTCAATTTAATGACAATGAAGCATGGAAGCTTCAAAATTGGTATGTTTATTTCAAACATAAATGTGGAAATAAAATCGATGCTTTGTTAGTGTCACTGCCATGCATAAACATAAATATTGTTAATATTTGCAAATACCAAAAAATTGCCCAATCAACCAGAACTTTCACACCCTCAAGTATTTACACAGACCCCCTAGGGGCTGCAGACCCTCTGTTTTAGATTTCTGCTCTTTAGCGTCAACAAGACACCAGTGGATGTTCACCTTTGTGCACCTTAGAATAATGAAAAAAAAAAAGTGGGCATAGGCTCTGACGCAGGTTTTAATTATCAATAAAAGATGTTTGTGGACATAATTTCTTGTAAAATAATATCTTAGTTTGTGCACAAAAGTCTCCTTACAGTAAATATTCAATTATTACTTTTTCAAACCGCAAAATTTCACATTGATCCATCTTAAGTGAACTCCCGCAATGTGTCATAGAAACAACCATAAGTGCTTCCTGAAAATTTTCCCCCTCCATCTTTTGAGTCCAGTTATAGATCTGACTTGTTTTAATCTTCCTGTGATTCCATGCAGATATATTGCATAAAGGTATCTTCGTCACCCCAAGTGTCAGAGCAGCTTCTTTGGCTCATTCCTGTCTATTTTTTTTTACAGTGATTCTCTGACTTCCTGTCCAGACTTCTCGAATCCAAACATGCAGCATCCTAACGGCTCTTATAGACCTCACAGTGACCCAAACACACTCAGCCTCAGCCACACAGAAACCCAAATGAGCCGCTCGTGTTTAAAAACAAACGGCTCCACAGCTTGTTATCCAAAAACCATGTTTCATTGATCACTTCATTGACTAAAATGGGGACGCTGACACTGAGCCACTGTCCCTCTCATTAGGACCTTATTGGCCTGTCAGAGGACTGTCTGCTCCCAGCACACGGGCCACTGTCATATCCACGCTGCCGGTCGATTGATGGTCCATTAACAGCCTATTAAACAGGACTAAGTGAAGGCGTTGGAGTACAATGTTGGGCCAATGGGGGTTTCCCACTCCACAGCGTGGTTCTTCTGTGTGTTAATAGACCCTGGTGGATTGCTGTTATCAAGTATAATAGTAGTGATTTAAAAAAGTCTGTGGAGAGCTTTTGGAATATTATAGAAATAAGTGGAGAATTCTTTTGTATGCAGATTTCGGTCCATCTCCGGTGTGTTCAGCTGGAGGAGGGTTTTTCCATTCTGGTGGCACAGCAGGTGATTTTACTTCAACTTTAGGAAGAAAAGAGGACTGCAGGGGTTCTGGCTTGGCGAAATGCAAAGTGGGAAAACTGCAGAGGCTACAGATGTGCATCACAGATCACAACTATGAGAAAACTGCCAAGTATGTTAAAGCTTCGATTGCATTCAAACAAAGGAACACACTAAAGGAGGGGATGATAACTTGTTCGTTTTTAGTATCTATTCTGTCCCTCTGGTGCCACCGTAGTACATTTACGTGACCTACGCCCTGTTTCTACCCCTGGATCAGTACAGTTTGGCACAGGTGGGATAGGTAAAGCCTGATCCTGTTAGCCTTTACACAGTAAACCATGCCCCTCTAATTAGCAATGCAGGCAAATGCTAAGGGCACTGTGGCCTCCAGGGGGCGCTAAAAATTGGGAGAAACGAAACTAACACTAGTAATTCCTATTGACTCTTAATTTAAAATGAAAAAGCTCACATTGATTCCAACGTATAGCAATGCCATCCCCTACTCACTCTCTACTCCTCCTCCTTACCTGCTCGCTCTTGTGTGGGGAGGGGCAAATTTATGGATGTGACCTGAAGCCGAGAGAGCTGTAAACATGTCAAAACAACTAAAACTGTCTGGAGCATAGGGAAGAAAAGGAAAGAAAGGAGGATGAGGAAAAGTAGGAGAAAGAAAGAGGTAAAGATGCAGTAATGAAACAAATCATCATTTGAACTGCATCTGTTATGGAGCACAGTGTCCTGTTAAGTTGAGGCGTGCATGTGGGGGGGTTGCTAGGGGCACCAAATAAAATCTCGCCAAGGGTGCCACCTGGGCTAGGGCTGGTGCTGCCTTCTTGGTAGGTGGCGACTAAGCCCGATGCCAATAGCCGCGTCAGCTACATGATAGTGTGTTGACATAGCAGCAGGACACAGCGTACCCCACTATTACATTCAACAAAGTAGAAATCAAGAAGTAAAGACCAGCAATGGACGACATCAAGGAAGTCATCTTTATTTTACGATTAGCATGTTGCAAGATAGTTTTGATGTTCTATATTCACACTGGGAGTGACAATTATTTTGGACCAATCAACAGACTGCCTTGCTCTAGCTCCACCCTCTGAGGTCAGATTGGTCTGTCCCAACAGAAGGGGACCTAAAAGTGAGATTGGGTTGGTGATTTGGGGACCTGTCTTGGTTTAAGTTGAGGGAAATGCCACGAAGTTTGTGCCACAATGAGATGAATTGGACAGCACAGCTTGGTGGAAATGGGGCTTTGAAGCTTAAAAGAATCTCACTGATGTTTCAGAAAACCTTTATTCCAGCCTTATTTTAGCAACTGTCTCTTTACAAGATGTTTACGTGACGGTTGTTTTAGGATGAAACTCAAAGGTATTGTTGTGTTAAGACACGGAAACAGTGTTTCAGTTGACCTAAAATGGAAACTTTTGAAAACGGCCTGTAAAGTGGACTTTCTCATTGTAGTCACGCTTCACTCTGCACACTACACTCTCATTGTGGCAACTTTATCTGCCACGCATGAACTGGACAACTACAACACAGCATTTGCATTGTCGATGTTTCCTTGTAAATGCAAATTCTTGTCCACATTGTTTTTTGTGTTTTTGGGTGGAGCATTGCCATGTAAACAGCTCCTAAGGCTCCTCGCTCCAAAGTCCCATGTCTTGACCTTGGTTTTTTTTGGGAGATCCTGGTGTGATGACCTCATCATTTTAGTAAATCTCATGTATCTTTTGTGAAAATCTCAGGCCGCCGTGACTTTATGTTTATGTCTGAAAAATGAGAAATCTCTTTGAAGTCATTGGTCAGAGTTTCTAGCCCAGCAAACACCGAAAGTTACACAAAGAAAGAAAAGAAACAAAGAGGAAACCGTTGATTTCTCCTTCTATCTTCTGTGCTTGAAGACCAGAAATTCATCCCTCACTTGTCCTTTTGTTCTCCGACTCTTCTGTCGCTTTCCAAGAACTCATTCAAACATTTCAACACCAACATTGGAAGAACAGAGTGACTCTGTTTTTAATAAAAACCTTGAAGACTCTTCTTTATCCACCCTTGGCCCTTTAACACCTGATTGGTGAGGCTTTTTTTTTTTTTTTTTTTAAATCTCAGAACTGAAAGCACAAAAGAACTACAAGAACTTTTAGTTTAACAGTTAAGCTGAAGAGGCGTGTGGTGTCTCTGAATGTGTTTAAAAAAAGCTTCTCTCGATTGGTGTGTGTGTGTTGAAGACGTTTGAATAACTTCAGGAAAGAAGCATTACAAAGTAGTTCAGCCTAGTTTTTATCAGTGTTGGTTCTAAGTGTAGTTTGTGGTGGATGCTTGTTTCCTCTGCTCACTTAGAGGTCGGCATTATAAAAACTTGTATTTGTGCTTTCATTGCCATTTTTAGCTATTATTTTGAATCAAAAGTTGAGTTTTTTATGAGAAACAAAAGTAAAAACCCACACTGTTACAGATTTTTGTGGGAAAATCCAGTAATCAGCTGGCAGCAGGGTTGCTATCATGTTACTGTAAATTAAACAGTTTTTTACTGTAATAGAAATTTACAGTATTTTACTGTTCACCACCTTGTGACCATGAGTGAGGAGGGCACACAGTCGACATGAGACCCTGCTGCAGGTCACACAGGCTGTCTTTGTCCTTGCTTAGACTAATTGGCCACCCTCCTCAGGTTGGACCAGTTGTCAGTGGCTAAGGCTGAATGTCAAGGATATCTTGAAGAATGGTATCTTCTTCTGTTGAACTCAAATGAATTAGCCTGTAAAAAATATTGGTAAGGCAGTACATTGGGTTACTGTATGACTAACACAGACAGTCTGTCTACACCACCAAGCATACACAGCTGGACGATGCCACTGAGTGTAGTTAGCCATGATTCATCCATGTACAGCAGTGTCTCATGTCCACTGTGTGCCCTCCTCACTCATGGTTACATTGCACATTACATCCAACTCTAGAGCAGCGCCCACTCTTCCACAAATGCTGTATTTTATTGTGATTTAAAACATTAGCATACCATTACGTGTCTTTGTGTTTTCTCTTGAAATTTACCAGACCACAATGCATTGCTGACTACAGTACAAAGCCGTATTTCATAAAAGCGGTAGATTATTTGCTATAAATCAACAGCAATGGCTTACAGTGCAATATAGAACTGTTGATCTTTTGTCCATCGACTGTTTTGCTCCAGCTTTTATTGCTACCATTCTTTTTTTGTTTACATGAGAATTATCCCTTTAAATACAGTGAAATCTGTCATTTACCCTTGACTATAAAAATGAAAATCAGTGCGTGGACACTTACATATTGGGCTTTAACATACCTTCTTAAAGGACTTTTCTTGTATACGAACGTTTGAACATGTTTAATATCCTTAAAAATGTAACTAAGGTTTAACATTTTAAACATTACTCTGTATATTTTTATCTTTGAATAATTACCCTCCATTAAAATTCAGACTGCTTTGGAAATTATTTGGCCGGCCCACTTACAATATCTCTGCTGCCCACCAGGGGGCCATGGACCACAGGTTGGGAACTCCTGAACAGTCACATTAGCCATTCAAACCGTGCCGTACTCACACCAAACTAGTATGAACCAGACTTAAGCATGATTGCCAACATGCACAGCCCGCTGACGTCATCATGAAGTGTCCACATACAAGACACGCTCTCATCAGAGTCAGCACAATGGAGAAGACAGAAAACATGGCAACAACTTAAGTGACTGTTTGGCTCATGATAAGTCATTTTGGTCTGACACAGCCCTCTAACACCCCCATTGTTTAAAATTGTCAATGGAAACGGTCATGCATCATGCATGCTCACAGTGTTTGGGTGCTTGTGTTCGGCTCATGCATGAAATATACCACACAGAAGTGATCCCCCGCTGTAACTGAGTGATTGAGCTATGACCATTGTCAGTGCATGTAAACGTGTTCACCATTTTCCATGGATCTGTGTATTGTTTGTTTACATAACAGGAGTTGCATTATCACAAAACTCCACTTCAGGACCTGTTTCTAGTAGTTTTTAGGATGTGTTTTGAGATGCTCAGAACTCTTCTAAAATAAATGTTTCTGTGTGAGAAGAATTCTAAGCTTGTGGAATTTCAGGATGTGGAATTTAAGAACTTTTCAATTAATCTCAGAATCCTTCCAGGTTGGACTCCTGCAGAAAAAGTCGAAAAGAAAAGACCCTTCACTTTCAAATTCTGACTTCAAAGGCTGATTTTTTTCCTGAGAATGTGTGAGCTTATTGTCACAATTCTGACTTTCTCTCAGACTTCTAACCAGTGGCGTGCGCAGACACTTGAAGGGCAGGGGCAAAGAAACAAAAAGGTTCATTTTTGGCCCCAAAGAGTGCACTTCAGCACATATTTTGACTCCCAAAAGGGCACTGTAGCATGCATTTTGCCTCCTGAAAGGGTCTTTTTATGCATTTTGGCTCCCAAGACACCACTTAAGCGCTTTTTGGCTCCCAGAAGGGCCATTTATCATGCTTCAACCAGCCAAAGGGCCAGGTTTGTGTGGTTTGTCAAATGTTATGCATTTGTTTCTGCATTAATGAAGGCACTCCAGTACAGTTTTGGCTCCCAAGAGGGGACTTGAGGGCATATTTTATCTCTTGAGGGGGCACTGCGGCATGTTTTTGCTCCCATAAGAGCTCTCTGGCGTGTGTTTTGGCTCCTGAGAGACCACTTTGGTGTACGTTCTGGCTTCTGTGAGAGCATTCTAGCTTTTTGGTGCTCAAGAGAGAACTACAGCACATGTTTTGGCCCCCAATTTATCATGTTCTAACAAGCTGAATGGGCAGATAAGTGTGGTTCACCACTCCGACATTAGTTTGACTCCCAAAAAGGAACTATAGTGCAAGTTTGGCTCCCAAGAGGGCACTTAAGCACACGTTTTTCAACAGTTCCACCACAAGGGGAGACAAAACCCCCAGCTATGTCCTTCTCATATCTCTCTCACTGTGCACACAATTGCTGCTGACTAGAATCCGAGAATTCTGGAAAGAAGGTCTGAATTAAGGGATTCTAAATCCTGAGACTGTAGTGAAAGTTTAAACTTTTAAGAAGTGTGAGTTCTGACTTTAAAAGAAGCTGAATCTGTTGACTAACAAACCTTTTCCTCTGTGTTTCAGATTAGCGTTATATGTGTACGAGTACCTGCTACATGTGGGAGCACAGAAGTCCGCACAGACCTTCCTGTCTGAGGTAAGAAAGCATTCACGACTTGAACTGCTCTGTTAGGATCTGTTTGTCTGGAACAAAGTAGGCGAGATGAAGAACTGATGACACATGTCAAACACATGTCACGCGATTATTTATGAATGCAGAACAGTCAGGCTGAGATTAAACTACAACACCGCCGTACAGCCGTGGATGTTACAACAACGAGTGTCGTCAGTGCAAACACACCGCACACACACGGTGACAGAGTGTAAGGTGCTGCATCAATTTTTCAAAAGGAAATCCGATAAAGCTCCAGCCGATCCCGCTCCCCGTGCCCAGGAGAATCTGAGTGTCGGAACAAGCAGACCAGCTTGTAAACAAAGTGTTGTCAAACTTTTCTGCTAACAGCACGTCTAGTTTCAGAAAGGCTAAAGATAGAGTCTGACTGAGCTGTTTTGTAAAGATGATAAGAGAAAAGGGCAGAAAGATGTGAGTCGTGATGATGGAGAGTGACAGAGCCGCAGAGATGCCGATCTTCATGTTTGAGGCCATTGACAGTTTGAGACGGACTGATTATATGTTCTTAACCTCTGGACCTGCAGACATAATCCTCTCTCTCCAGTGGCTGAGAGTGACTTCTCCTCTTCTCCTTCTCCTTCAGATTCGATGGGAGAAGAATATTACATTAGGGGAGCCTCCTGGATTCCTGCACTCGTGGTGGTGGTGAGTGCCACTCTCTGTTTTTTTTTACCATTCACAGAAAAGCTTGTTCAGATTCACCTGGCTCGTCTTTATGTAAAACAGTTAATGAAGCACAGACGGTCCCAGCAGAAAGAAACTCACGTTCAAAGCCCATTCTGACCCCACATAATGAGCTTCTTATACAAGTTTTTGATTCTTTTTGATGCAGAAACAGGAAAAAAATCAAAGTTTAAAATAGTGGGTAGGCTGTGAAATATTTGATAACTGAAAGGGTTGTAACAACATGTGAGGGAGGTGAGTACAAAGCTTTCAGCATGAACAAAAAGACAGTTCAAACAGAAAATCTACACCAGTGGTTTCTAACCTTTTCAACTCAGAACCAACTTTAAATCTGAAAAATTTTACAGTCCACCTCCAACACATAAATACAGAGGCCATATAATGCCTTCTTAGAGCACGTTTTTAATATATACATACTTGATATACTTTTAAACAGAACCAACTTTTAACATTTAAAACGTAATTCTTTGTTTTTTCATCTTTATTTAATTACATTACCCACAACACCCCCACCCTCGCCCCACAAAAATCTTATGATGTTGAAGGTTTTTGGTGGCACACAAGTCCACAGGTCGGGAATCACTGATCTAGTCCGTCCAAAACAACTTAACAGAAGCCAAAAAGTGAGTGAAGTTGTAACAATGTTCTCCATTTTTTCTGATCTGCTGACTCTGATGAAACTGCATCTTGTAAGAAGACTTTTTTCTTAGAGTTCTGGTTTGAAAACAAAATTTTTTACTGCACTATAAAAATTCAAACCTTAACCTCAGTAATCTGAGAATTTAAAAAAATAAAAATTCTGAGGTCTAATATTTGGTGTTCTGAGATTTAAGTCAGAATTTACACTTTTTCTCAGATTTTTTTTTTTTTTACTTCAATCTGAAATTTCTGATTGAAAAAAACTGTTTTTCAAATGCATTAAATTTTCACTCAAGATTCTTAAATTTAAGTCCAAATATCTTACCTATGTTTATTCTGACAAAAAAGGACATTTTTTCCCAAAAAATAATTTCTTCTTATCCTCAGAAGTCTGAGATTGATGCTGAAATCCTGACACAATTCTCAGAAGTCTGATTTTACAGACAAAATTCTGACCTAAATCTGTGAATTCTTAAACTAATCTTTAATTTAAAAGTAAGAATTTGACATTTAAATTTGCGTTCTGAATAAAAGTGTGAACTCAGACTTCAGTCTATGAACTCTGAATCAAAAGGCTTTTTTCTTGGACTTCCCGTTTTTTCTTTCTCTCAATTTTGAGATTGAAGCTGCAATTTAAACTGTTTCAGAATTTAACTGTTTGGCCAAAACGCCAACTGTAATCGGAAAAATTCTGAGCCCAAGGTCCAAATTCTAATTTATAAAGAAAAACACAGAATCTCATTTAAAGTTTAAATAATTCTAAAAACTAATGTCAAAACTCGAGTTAGAATCCTCTGGAATATGATGAAATTCAGAATAATTTTTCAGAAATTTACCCTGTAATCTGAGATGTGTTAAATTGAGGAATGCATTTAAAAAGTAGACATTCTGAGATTAAAATCGAAGTACAGAGAAAAATGAGAATTCTGGTTGTAATCTCAGAATTCTGCTGTCAACTTCAGAATTATGTAAAGGTTGAGTCATGTCAAGAGTGAGTACAGAAACCCTTGATTCTTTTCTCATAATACAAACTTTAATAGATGTTTGTTCTAATTAATAATAATCTGAATAATTCTGTCTGCATCTGATTCTAAATTTTGTGTCGGAAATATAAACTGAAATGAATCAAACCATGAGATTAAAGTCTGAATTTGAATTAACTCCCAGTATTCAACTGTGAATCCTTTTTTATAAAAAAAAGTGTAGTTTTCTCAGCATTCTCACATCAAGCTTTGACTTAAAAATAGATATCCATATCTAAATATCTATAAATTAAATATGTGCATTTTTATCTCCATACCAAAGATTAATTTCAGTGTCCTTGATCTTGCTGTAACATAAACATAAGATATTAAGGGTTGAATAATATTTAAAACGACAGAGTAGTTGTAGAGTTAACCAGGTGATCAATAATCAATGGTTTTGTCCTCGTTCCTCATCAGAGGTAGATGTGATCGGGGGTCCTGATCTTTGGGGTTGACCAGACTCACTGAGGGCGTGACCCCTCCCTCCCCGTCTTCTCGCCTCTCCCCCTCCTCCATCCTTCACCTCCCCTCTCCCTGAAACAATAGATCCAGATGGTTAAGGAACAGACCCCCACCATACCTTCCCCCTCCTCACCCTCTCGTCACCCCTTTGTGTTCCCCCACCTCCCACTTTCCTCCTTTGTTCATGGGAGAGAGGGATTCTTTGCAGATTAACCCTTTGCATTCCTCCTTCCTTTGTGCCTCCATCCTCCCCTCCTCCGCCTCTCGTTGTTTCGGCCCCGGGCTAAGTCCTGACCTATGGGGTCGTCACCTCAACCCCTGATCTGCAGTTTCACTTCTGGTCAGCGAGGAAAACTGTTGTTGTTTCCTGTAACGTGCATTACTGAGTCATTATTTCCTCTTGTATAAGACCCGGGAGCTGAACTACAGTTGTGCTCATGAGTTTACATACTCTGGTAGAATTTATGATTTCTTGACCTGTTTTCAGAAAATATGAATTACACAGAAACTTTTCTGTCACTCATGGTTCATAGTTGGGTGAAGCCATTTATAAACAAAGAACTTTTTTTACTCTTACTCTCTAATGACAACAGAAACTTCCAAGATGACCCAGATCAAGCGTTAACATATAGCTCTTAATACTATGTATTGCCCCCTTTAACATCAATGACAGCTTGAAGTCTTTTGTGGTCGTTGTGGATGAGGATCTTTATTTTCTCAGATGGTAAAACTCCCCAGTCTTCTTAGCAAAAAGCCTCTAGGTCCTGTAGATTCTTGGGCTGTCTTGCATGATCTCCCCAGAGTGACTCGATGATATTGAGGTCAGGAGACTGAGATGGCCACTCCAGAACCTTCCCTTCATTCTCCTGTGGCCAATGGTTGTGGTCAGAAAGTTCAATATTAGTCTCATCACTCCGAATCACTTTGTTCCAGATACAGTTTTGAGGCTTCTCTCTGTGCTGTTTTGTATATTGTAAGCAAAATACTTTGTGGCATTTGCGTAGAAATGGCTTTTTTTCTAGCTACTCAACCATGCAGCCCATTTTCATACAAGTGCCTCCTTATTGTGACTCTTGAAACAGCCAGACCACATTCTTTCAGAGAGTCCTGTATTTGTGGGTTTTCCTTTGCATCCCAGACAATTTTCCTGTCAGTTGTTGCTGAAATTTGTGTTGGTCCATCTGACTGTGGTTTTGTTTCAACAGAATCTCTCATTTTGCACTTCTTGATAAGTTTGAACACTGCTTATTGGCATCCTCAATTCCTTGAATATCTTTTTATATCCCTCCTTTTTTAGACAGTTGATTAACTTTTCCTGCAGATCCTTTGAAAATTCAATTGCTTTCCTCATGTTCCCCCAAGTTTTTGTGTTATCATTCATAATCTCTGAAAAATGGCCAAGTTGTCAGAAATTCTACCAGGGTATGTAAACGTGTGAACACAACTGTACATTTCTTCTAAAGTCTTTACGGTTATTAATGTCAGCCACCAACTGTGTTTGGATGTGAGATCACTCTTTTTGAGCTTTATCTGGAGAGAAGAATGATATAACGCTGACTGATCCCTGAGTCTTCACTCGCTGCTTTTTCCTCCGGGAGATTACATCACAGCAACTAAAGCGTGCTGTTGGATTCATTATAGATTCACTTTCAGTGGATATTACAAAGGAACACATATTTAAAAGTGTGGATGTTAAACTCCAGACTTGTAAATAAAGCCTTAAATGCTCTTAAAAAGTACCACATCCAGAGTAACTTTTCACCTCAGGGGCTGCTTCTGCTGAGTCAGAGGAACCAGCGTCAGGCCGGGAAAGCACCGTCAGCGATATCAAACCAAGGGCATGTTTTAATAAAAAGAAATGAATGAACAGAATAGTAATTTTGGAGGCTGGAGTGAAACTAGTGAAAGGGGTTGATCTCCTGATCAGTGAAGGACTTAAACGGAGATTTGGTTTCCTTCTCTGTTCACAGGTTTATAACAGAACACATGCTGGAGTGAAATAATGATTTCTAAGCTCATACTAATGGAGTGCAGCCTGTTAGAACAAAGCTGTTTTTCTCTACTATTAAAACAGACTTACTGCTTTAAAAAGCAGCGAACCAGTTTTAAGGCTGGAAATGATTTCTGATGATGTTGATGTGTCCTTGAGCAAGACATTAGCATCTTTATAACGATATCAAGGAGTGGAATATGTTTTTGAGAGGAAGTTGTTCATTAAAGAAAGAGTATTATGTTTTTATAGTCTTTACTCTGTCCCTCTGGTTCTCCCATAGTATATCTAAATGATTTAAAGCTCAGTAAAACTCTATTTTTCTGTCCCTGGTGTTTTCAGGGAGTCAGCACATCATAAAAAAGTCTTAGATTCATCAAAGCCTTAACTCACTGGTTGCTGGCTGTTTTAGAGCATTTTCACCGATCTTACAAGACCCACAGAAAATTCTGTTCTTTGACCATGTAAACACCAATCTACAAAAAGAAAGAATAGACTATTTTCTTTCATGAGGTTAAAAGTTTGTTTCTACCTTTTTTTTGTTCCGTAGTAATCGGCAGTTGAACACAGGCTGGTTTCACTAAAAACAAACAAGCTTTGATTACTTTTAGCATTTATTAACCCGTCTCTGGAGCTCTATTCTCTGTCGTCTCTTCTCATAATCTTTGCTGATCTCTCATCCAAAGAGAGCACCACTGCCACCTACAGGGCTCAGTTCATCAGTACACTAGTTTAAAAGCCTGATATTGATGAATAAGCTCCACCAGTCTGTCTCATTAAAAAACATAACTGACATCCAAAGACATCAATGAAGATGACTTGAATTTATTAAAAGTATTGTATGCTGGTCTTAAAGGGACTGTGAGGACTTTCTGAATGATCTTGAAAAAGTCTCATATCTGAATTTATTTATATGTGATCAAAATCCACTGCTTAAAATGAGATTATCAGCACTAAAATAGGTTATTTCTAAAGGCTTATTTCTAGCTTCCAGATTAAGGTGAACTAGACACGGCTGATTAACGGCACGCCCAGGTCTCTATGACAACACCACATTGACAAAGTTTAGCTGTGAGAAGAGAGATCTGTGTTTTTCTCTGCTGAAAACAATTTCTGTGATTCATTTAATAGTAGTTGTGGAAACAGGAGCTGGACTGTCTGACAGAATAGAGACAGGAGAGCAGGAGAAAGCTAATAAGTGGAGTGATAGAGCATGAGCTAAAGGCTAAAATATGTGCTAAAGGCTAAAACAGGGATAATGCCCAAACCTGAGGGTCTATCAATAAAATGAAGAGCCAGGTTACATTTGTTCTGCTTGGTGAGGTTGGGGCTGGTAGATGAGCACTGGTAGGACATAACCAGGATCTACTCCCGTTACAGGTTACAGACACATCTCAGAGCACTGGGCTGTGAGTAGCGTTAAATGTAGCTGGTTCCTAAACTATACTAGAAACTTACAAAGTTTGCCTTTTGTCACGTTTCGAAACAACAGCACATCATAACTGTTAATAAATACATTGCTAGTTGTCCTGAACAAAGAAAAGTAGAGCTAAAAAGTAGATCTGCTCTCCATTCATTTTTCAAAACAAACATATCAGCTGTTTTATCAAGACATTTTGTGCAAGTTTTTTTGGCCAAAGAGGTCGCTGCAGTTCACCTTAAATGGATTCTCCTCACAGTCCCTTTAAATATCAAAAATAGTATTACAGAGATAAAGTAAAAAATTTATTTAAAAAAACCCAAAACTTTTGTACAAAAAGGAAAAGAAAAGATTCACACTTTTAGGTTGAATAGTGCAATGAATAAGAGCATTAAAGAGGGGTCCACAGACTACCCCCTCTTTAAATTACACTTGTTGTGCTCATATTTGAGCTCATGATGTCTCCAAGTCCACCGTTGTGATGAAAATAGATCTCATACTGAAACTACGAAACCTCTGCTGTGTGAAAATATTAAGAAGTTGGTGCTTTGACACTAAGAGAACCAGGATTTTTGGTTCCTTGAACAATGCCTTAAGAAACTGGAGGGTTCTTGTGGTCTGTTGTTGTTGTTGTCTGTGTTTTTCATACAGACTAGAATCCTGTGTATACTATGCAGATTAGTGTTGTGACGTATGTAGAAATAACAAAAATCATTTGCAGTACACCAGCAGACCAGTAGAGGGCAGTCAGAAAGAGATGATGCTACAGATGGAGAGTAACAAAAAAGCCCCCTATGCTGCAGGAAGGGGACCCAGGTACTATTTAGACTCTGGTCCTTGGCTGAAGTCCCTTCTCTTTTTGTTTTGAATCTCACAGACCTCAAAGTGAAACACAGGCTCATGTTAAAGCTTTTCTCCAGCTGTGGTTTTTATTTGTGGCAGAAATGAGACGATGAGCAGACTCACTCTCGTTTCCCAGTCATGACTTTTACAAGAGATCGTCTCAGAGCTGAAGTGCCCGCTTGTATTTATCCTTACGGCAAAGTTCAGAAATAGATGCAGGCGAAGCGAGTGTATGGATGTTTAAGTGTGAGTGTGTGTGTGAGTGTGTTTGGAGTGAGTGTGGGGTTGATTGAGGGGGGCGTTGTGTCTGGCATTGTGTCCCTCTCACAGTGACGCTGGAGTGTGTAAGAGGGAGTTTGAGAGCATCGGGGAGATAGTGAGAGTGTGTGAATGGCTTATGAATAGCTGTTGTACATTTGCTTGTATTGCTCTGTTTGGTAACCTCTGACCTCCCCCCTCTGTCTCCCCCCCTCCTCTCTCCATTTCAGTGTATTCTGGGATTTGTATTGTGCAGCTCCAGACCGGAGGGAGACGTGCGAACACTCCAGCGAGGCCAAGGCCTTCCATGACTACGTAAGTGCTCTGCAGACGCCTCTTTTTCTTCCTTTCAGAGCCTCCTCTGTTTACCCTCTTTGGAATCAGGTGTTTGTTTGTTTGTTTGCCTGCTTCAGACACACATGTTAACACTGTACAGACTCTGACACAGAGGTCAAGTGTGGAAGGAACTTCAAGTGGTACTTACTGTGCGAGGCGGGGAATAATGTGCAGAGCAAGGACGTTTGGACGAAGAGTGCAGTGTCAGACGTAGCTTTTCATGTTTTCCTTCAAATACCTGCAAATGAAAACTGTTTTGACAGCACAAATAAGCGTCGCATACCCAAAATAAACTCATGATCTGATGAAGTATGTGATGCAGGAATGATTTGGGAATGTAGGAAATAAGAGGTGCTCATCATTTAGATACTAAAGATCCTGAACTTTTAATTTTTACCTCCATAGTTTCAAAAAAAATCTCAACAGACGCCTCCTTCACACATGCACTTTTATGCAAATTTCAGGGTAGGGTACCTGGAAAATTCTTATAAATCGAATACAAAGTTTGTTGAACTTTTCATGCACCTGCTCTAGTGTGCACTCAAAGAGAGAGATTCACGTAAAACTCTGCAAAAGAAATCGAACGTGTAGCATCCTCAGCCATCTAATCAGATTCCCCATTCACACATACACTTTTCTAGAAAATTTCAGCACACTGCACTTAAAAATTTGCAAAGTTTTCTGAGCTGGGTCTTAGGAATCAGGATATGAAATCAAAAACTGAAGAGGCCTAAGTGTAACTGTCACAACATAAGATCTGATGAATCATGAGATGTGTAAATTAAAAAAAAATGTAGGAAATGGAAAGTTCACACTTTTACACACTGAAAAAGGTTAAACTTTCAAAAACTTCTTGAAAATCAGGGAGTTTATCAGCTCCTTCGTAAAGCTACAGCATACACATAAAGAGAGAGCTTCATTAGCTACTTTTCAGATGTATGAAGTCCTCACGAATTTTGACGGGAGCCTCATTTACACACGCACTGTTCCAAACTGAAAAATTGCAGTTTTTGATTTGAGTCCTGGGAAATGGGACATGACCGTAAAAGCTGCGCGAGCCACAGCGTCATGTTTAAAACAAGTAATGTGATGAATTAGTCCTCTTAAATCTTAACAGAAGCCTTGTTTACAAATGCATCTTTTGGCAAACTTGTCAGAACAAACCACCTGAAAAAGTGCAATTTGTCAAGTTGATGAGTTGCTGTGATGAGCGTTTTTGCATTTTACGACGTACTAGACTGCAAACAGGAAGGTGTGGGAACATTTCTGTGATATCTCTTTAAATTTAAGGTGGTATTTGCTCAATGTAAGTGCACATGACCTTAAAGTCTGGTTCATTTGTTCAGTGTGTACACCTTTGTGCTTGTCAAACCATAAGCGTGAATCGTTGTACTTGAGCATGGGCTGGAAGTGCAAACTTGAGTCGTATTGGACTCCAAATATCAAAAAGAGCAGGGAAACAATCCTCAGCATGGCTCGATAGCTTTTAACTTTACACGCTCGGGCCAACCTGAAAATGTAGGGTTTCCAGTACTTTTTGTGCATGTGTGAACGGAGCTGGCAACAGAGATGAAAGTTAGTGAACGCAGTGAAAAAGAGGAACATCAGTTAATATTTTGTGTCTCTGAGGAACAAAAACACTCTGTTTGTCACTGTAGACAGAATTAAGCTGCAGATTTTAGTGCAAACATCATCCTAACAGCTCTGTGATTGGATGTCTCTGGGTAGATAAAGCATATGAGTTGTATTTTATGAATGCTGGTTAAAAACCTCTAAGCTTTGGAAGTTCTCAATCCAGATTGGACGATGGATCCGAACCATTTGTTGAGGAGGAAAGTTTGATTTTGAAGTTTCACCCCCCTGCAGCAATTTAATTTTTTTGGCGCTCAAAGGAGAAATTTCTCATGTGCTGCTCCCAGAAGTCAAAGGTGAATGGTCAGCGTGAAGCAGGAGTTTGTTGGGATTCAGCGTCTCGCCACAAAACGTAGTGAATACGTGTGTTTTCATCACGCAGAAGAGAAACTGTGACTAGGTTTGTGTGTAAACGCCGTGTTGTGATTGACACTGTGCGTCTGTCTTCAGCCTGTCCTCTCGGGCCAAGACAGTGTGGCATTGTGTGTGTTTGTGTGTGTGCTGTGTAGTGTGGGGAGATAATGGAATAGAGTTCTAATCCGGTAATCCCAGCACTGGGCCGAGGCTAAGCCAGGGATTTATGTGTGTGTGTGTGTGTGTATGTGTGTGTGTGTATTTTTGGACGTGGGGCATCTTTGGCAAGCAGCCCGTAGAAGCAGGGTGGAGGGGCTCACACCCTGAGTGCCAGAGTGCCAGTTAACCCTGTGTGTGTGTGTGTAAATGGGAATGCATGTGTGTGTGTGTATGCTTCATGTCAGTGATAAAGCGAAGGAGACGGGACCGGTTTAATTTTGGCTCCAGCCCCCTGAGGCGAGTCTCTGAGCATGGGTCCTTTTCTGCAGCTTTTCAAAAAAAAAAAAAAAAAAAAAAAAAGAGGAGACGTTTTGAGACATCGCAGGAGGAAAAAAAACAATATTTCAGCTCACCTCCAAAGAGTTTCTGGCTCCTTTGAGGATCGCAGGATTGCAAGGCAGCATTTAACGGGCATTATCACAGTTTCAGCTGCTGGATTCAGAGAGGTTTATGAGCACGGAGGAAGCTTTTTAGACCCCAGCTGGACTTTTTTTATGAGGCGTATTTAGTTCAGGTCCAGTTTCTGAAAAGTCATTTGTGTTGTGAAATTATCAGCATGAACAGATTCATTTAGGTTGAATTCAGAAGAAAACATCAGTAAAACTTACTTCAGTTTTGTTGCTCGTATTCCTGGATAATCTGGGAGGTTATTCCAGGTCTGCAACACAAAATGCTGCGTCTTCATGCTTCATTCTGGCTATTTGAACTATCATAAGTTTAGTTGCTCTCTATGTTCCTGTGAGCTCATATTTCCCAAACAAGACAGAGATTTATTTTTTGATAGGCTCTGATTAGGAGCACAATGGTTCACAAAATCTATGGTTCTGGTTTTATCACACTTTGTGGTTTGTCGTTCATTCTTGTTGTATTTAACACTCCAGAATACCATATATCCCCAAAAAAGAGGCCATTGACGGGACATTTTAATCATGTAAAATCTGACAGAATGAGGCAGTTTGCCCTTTGTTACACCATCAAAGCTAGGTGAAACATTGCTAGTTTTAACATGCCAACTTCTCAGGAAGGAAAGTCACTTTTGGCTGTTCTAGAAGTCGCTAAAAGTAGCTAAACAATGCCATCGCTTACTTACATAAGAAGGCATTTGCATGTTATTGTCATGGACACTGTAGGTGAAAGCAATAACATCATGGGAGAGACTGAAAGTGTATAAAAAACATTTTTATATAGGAGATGCACAATATTGGACTTTTAGCCGATATCCGATATGCCGATATTTAACAACTCATTTTGCCGAAGCAGATACCGATCTTTCTTTTCACACACTAAACTGCAGAGATCTTCAACTTTCTTCTGTATTGGAATTAGTGTACAGTAATTCGGTACATATTCATAGTACATACTATCTCATTTGTTATAAGTTTTCTGAGCAAAATAATGAAAATACTTGATGACTTAATGCTTTCCTTTTGGCCAATTTCCCAATTGAGGAAACAACCTCTCTTCACATGTTGCACTGTGCATGTCTTCTTCACACCAGGGTCATGGTGCAGAGGTTGCGTTACTTAATCAATTTAGAATTTGAGATATCAATAATGTAGATTTTCCCAGCTCAGCCTGCGTGTAAAGCTCAGACAGTTGCATGATTATTGGTGACTTTCTGTGAATATTGGTGACTGACAGTGAGCTCTAATCAATTAACCACAGTTTCCACATCCTCTTTTAATATCATGCTTTTATTTTTCTGAAAACTGATTAGTTTTCACCAAACCCCGAGTCATATTGTATCGTATCGATATCTAGAGATCTCGATATCATTGATATGAAATTTTGTCCATATTGTTCAGCTCTAATACTGAGTACTGATCTGCTACCAGTATGTTACAAAAAAATATCACACTGTACCTGCATGACTGTGATATGATTATCATTGTGGTAAGGCCTGGCTCAGGCTAAACCCTTTGTAAAACATGAAGAAAATATTTCCACACCACACCGTTGACATAATCATGCTAGTTAGCTTCAAGTCTTGCGTCAAGTCCTGTGTGTCTGTTGAGTCTGTTTCATGTGAACAAGCAGGTTGCAGCACAGCGCTACTGTTTAAAGAGCGGCAAAGAAGACTGTGCTAGAGTTTAACAGAGCTAAACCTAAGATTTCTAATTTAAAAAAATAAAATAACTTACTTGGTATAGGATCAGCGCCTGGACTCTAGTAGTCGCTGATACCAATACCACCATTTTTGGCTGTATCGGAGCAATTTCCCACACTGGTGTCAGAATCGGAACAACTCTACTGCAGATACACAATGAGCCACAGGAACCATTTAGCTCTAGAAGCTGTTAAAACAGGAACTATATCTGTTCCAAATATCTGTCTCATGACCTCTCAGGAACCTTGTAACGCCCTACCTATCAGAAAATAGTCAAAAAAACTCATTTTTTTGGAACTGAGAGGTTTCTTAACCCATTAAACAAAATCCACAAAAAATGTTGCTTTATCATTTCATTCATGATATATTTCTTGTGTCACATTTGACACACTGGGCAATTTTGTGTACTATTTTGTCCATTTACTCAAAGTTTTTCGGTAAATGTGCATTTATTTCATGCAGAAAACACTTTTTTAAGTAACTATTTTGATGTTATTCTTGCTCCATCTGCTTAAAAATCAAGCAATGATTTTCCTGAAAGTGAGTGAGTGGATGATTTCATGAGAGCAGACATTTTGAAAAGGGCTAAAATACAACTTAAGTCGACTGTAGTGATATGACAATCCTCAAGGTGGTAGAATATGTTTTTGAAAATACTTTTAACAGGTTTTTGAAGAAAATATTTATCATGTTGATGAGATAGAGGTTTTTGAACTCTTGTATCAAATATGATACGTTTGGTTTCATAGGGATAAATGGAAACCAGCATCAGTCGATCTCTAACAGAGGGGCAACATTACCTTGGTTTTATTCAGTATCAACAGTTTCATCCGTAAAAATCTGCTGCAGATTGAATTTCTAAAAACGATGTCTCTTTCCACCTGACGTCATAATACCACATTTCTTTTTTATTCCCCTGCAGAAATGATCCAGAAAAGTCTCAAACTTTGCTCTTAAATCAGGAAATATTTCCCTCCAAAGACTGCAGTGATGTCTGAGCGTGCACATTCTCAGATCTTCTTCATCTATCCACCTGGTTCCTTTCATTTCTTTCTTCTTTCATCACTCCTCCTCTGATTCCTACCTGCTCTTTGACTCCTCTCTTTCTTTACACATCTGCCCACGTTTCTCACTGCTCCTCACACTCACATTCTCTCCTCCCTCTCTCTCTCTCTCTCTTGGCTCTGCTCACACCGTGTTTCCTCTGCGACACCCCCACATCTGCATCTTCCCTCCCCCTTTTCGCCTCCTGCCGTCTTTATTATACCTCTTACTCTCTCACAGCAGCTCCCCCCTCCCTCTCCTGTCCCTCTCCCTCTATTCTATCTCCTCCCTGACCCGCCCTCACCACCATTACTACCTCCGCTCCCAGGAGAAGATTGATTGGCTAATCTAGCTGTTTACCCACAATGCCTAGTAGTGCCGAGAAGGAGAGGGCAGTGGAGACACAACCAGGAGACAGATGAGTGATTTGGAAACAGAGCTGAGTGGGCAAATGTCAAAACAGTGAGAGGAGAAAGGATGGGACCACTTTTCTTTGTTTCTGTGAAGAAACTGCAGACCAGTGGTGAGCACAAATATTTTGAAAGGAAAAGGCGATAGAAAAACAAGGCACAAACAGAACACATTTTGGCTCCCAAGAGGGCACTTCTATGTTTCATGGCTCCCAGGAGTAGAGCAGATATCATGTTTTGACAAGCCAAAGGGGCAGAGTAGTGTGGTTTGCCAACCAAGGGGCACTTCAGCACATGTTTTGGCTCCCAACAGGACACTTTAGCAGACATTTTAGCTCCTGAAAGGGCACTTCTGCATGTTTTGGCTCCAAAGAGGTCACTTTTTGTTTGTGACTTGGCACCCTAGAGGGCACTTTTGCACATTTCTGCTCCCAACAGGGAACTCCAGCGCTTGTTTTGGTTCCCTAAAGGACAAGCTTTTTTTCCCTCCGAGAGGGCCCTCTGCATGTTTTGGCTCCACAGAGGTCACTTTTGTGCATGTTTTGGTACCCGAAAGGGCACTTCAGCATACATTTCAGTACCTGAGAGAAAATTTTAGCAAATTTTGGCAGCTCCTAAGGGGACACTTAAGCACATTTTGGCTCCCAAGAGTAGAGCAGATATCATGTTTTGACAAGCCAAAGGGGCAGATTAGTGTGGTTTGCCAACCAAGGGGCACTTCAGCACATGTTTTGGCACCCCATAGGACACTTTAGCAAACACTTTAGCACCAAGGGCACTTCTGTACGTTTTAGCTCCCGACAGGGTACTCCAGCACTTGTTTTGGTTCCTTAAGGACACTTTTTTTTCTCTCTCTGCATGTTTTGGCTCTGAAGAGGTTATGTTTGTGCATGTTTTGGTGCCTGGAAGGGCTCTTAAGCATACATTTCAATTCTTGAGAGGAAATTTCAGCATATTTTTTTCTCCCATAGGGCACTTAAGCATGTTTTGGTGTCTGAGAGAACACTTAAGTGTATGTGTCTTGGTTCCTAAGGGGAACCTTTAGCACATTTTGTCTCCCAAGATGGGCACTTAAGTGTGTTTTGGCTTCTAAGGAGACACTTTGGCATATTTTGGCACCTGAGAGGGCAACTAAGTGCGTATTTTGGCTCCTGAGAGGATACTTTAGCACTTTTTAGCTCCAGAGAAGATAATTGAGCATGTTTTGGCTCCCAGAAGGGCAGTTTATCATGTTTTAAACAATCAAAGGGGCAGGTTGGTGTGGTTTGCCATCCAGGAGTGCACTCCAAAATTTGTTTTGAATTGTCACTTTTTCTCAGACTTCAGACTTTTTTTTCTTCTTAAATTGTGGATCGTGACTATTTTTCTTCAGTCAGACTCTTTAATTCGGGATCCTGACAATTTTCCCTGAAAAAAATCATATATTTTTTTTAACTTTCATTTATTTTTGGACTGTTCTCAGCCTTCCCTTCACTCTTATTGGGAAAACATCTTTCTTAATGTAACACGAGACCACAGGTTTGCTCCACGGAAAGCAAATTTATCGGCACGTGATTAATGAATCAATTGATAAATGGGTTAATTGATAAATTGGTTAATTGATTAATATGTTAATCCATTCTGAAATGTTAATGAGCGTTGTGTTTGAGTTGTTCCCTCCTCCTCTTGTTCTTCTTTCATCCTCTCTTTCTTCTCTTGGGAGTGTTGGCTAAGTAGATGTTGTGTCTGCAGCATGTATTAGTGCTGTCATCGTGTGTGTGTGTGTGTGTGTGTGTGTGTGTGTGTGTGTGTGTGTGTGTGTTGTGCCAGTTTGAAGGACCAGCTGGGCTTTGAGAGATTGTGTGTGTGTGTGTGTGTGTGTGTGTGTGTGTGTGTGAGTGTGTTTGTGTGTGAGTGTGTGTGCATTTGTTTGCTGGACGCGTCAGTAAGAGTTGCAGTAGCATCCTGTTGCTCCGCAGAGAAACACACTGTTTTTACTGAGCTGAGAAATTAGCCACATCACACGACTATCACTGACTATTTTTCCTCCTCTTCCTCCCCCTTTTCCTCACCCTCACACCCCCTCTATCCTCACTCCTTCTCCTCCCTCCCTCCCTCTCTTCTCCCTCTTTCTGCTTGGTAAGGACAGCAGGTCAAGGAGACAGTGATGAGGTACATATCAGTGTGAACCAGAATGTAGATTAGTAGCCTCTCCAGGCAGCCACACACGTAAACACACACACACACACACTCACACAGATACACTCCCCATCTCTCCCTCTCTCCTCCCTCTGTTTATGTCTCTGTCTTTATCCCCGTGAAAGGTATCAGGCGGAGGTCAATAATGTGTTGAGCACTATCGATCTGTCCGGTAGGTCCTGTGGGTGAGGCAGGGGAGAGGGAAATGGAGAGGGAGGGATCAATGCCGCTCTGTAGAGCACATCTACTGTACCGCACCGGCCAATCAGATCATTACTCTTTTGTTCTCTGATGGATTATTCATCAGCGGTGTGGGTTCGTACTAAAGAGGGAAGCAGGAACAACATGGTGTCCTCACGGGGAGCCACCAATCTGTGCATCAAGACGCCGCGAAGATTTCCTCAAACAGCAGCTGTGCGTCAGCTTTTAATAAAGTTTTCATCGATGAATCGATCAGTTCAGAGAAAGAAACAGCAAATTATTTTAACAAACAAGTGTTTACTCCAGGCAATTTGGATCAGTGTTTACAGAGGAGAAAAAAAAAACACTTGACTGGTGGAAATTGTTATTCAAACAGGAACTTTTTCTCAGACTTCAAAATAAGAGCCCAGAGATTTCTCAAAATACAGATGTTTCCCCTCAAAAACTCAAATCTTTTTCCTTCTTAAATTGCCAACTTTTTAACCTTTGTTATTTTGACTTTTTTTCTTTTCTTTTTAATCCATCCTTTTTGACTTTTTACACTCTTTTCTAATCCTCAAATTTTTAACCTTTCCCTGTATATTTCTGATTTTTGAACTTTTCCTGCTTATATTCACGACTTCCCTCAAGTTTTTGAATTCTTCACTTTTATTTTACTGACTTTTACCCCTGGAATTTTAAAACTTTCCCCTCATATTTATGAGTTTTTGCCCCTATATGCTCTGACTTTTACCCCTTATAACTCTGACCTTTTACCCCTTATTTTTCTGACTTTTACTTTTTAATTTTTAACTCTTCTTGCCCGTATTTCCAACTTCCCTCAGGTTTTTTAATTTTTCACATTCATTCTAATGACTTATATCCCTAAAATTTTTCAAAGTTTCCCTGCATGTTTATGATTTTTTGCCCCATATATTCTGACTTTTTCCCCTCATAACTCTGACTTTTAACCCTTATTTTTCGGACTCTTTTCTTTTGAAATGTTTAACTTTTCTCGTTTATTTCTGACTTCACCTAAAATTTTCAGACTTGAACTCCTCATATTTTTCATTGTTTCCCAGATTTTAAAATTTTAACCCCCCTAATATTTCTGTCTTTTTCCCCACTAAAAATTTGACTTGTCCACCTCATGCTTAGGAGTTTTACCTCTTCATATTGCTGACTTTTTTCTTCCTCATATTTCTGCCCTTTTTCTCCAAGATTTTCAAACATTTTCTGCTCATATTTCTGACTTTCCCCCGCCAAGTTTTTTTAATTTTTACCAAAATATTTCTGATTTTCACGCCTCAATTTTTTAGACCTGTCTTTCACATATTTTTATATTGTTCCTCCCTGAAAATTCTTTCTTTTAGCCCTAATTACTCTGACGGTTACCCTCATATTTCTTCCTTTTTCTCTTTAGATTTTTGAGTTTCCACCCCTCATGTTTCTGACTTTTACTTCCTTATATTCCTTGAGTGTCCAGAAAGGCACTTTTAAATAAAATGTATTATTATTATAATTATTATATTACTGACTTTTTCCCCCAAAATTTTTATTTTCCCAATTGTCATTATGACTCCTACCCCTAGTTATTCTGACCTTTTCCCCTCATATTTCTTACTTTTTTTTGTTAGATTTCTGTCTTTTTACTAATAAACTTTCAAACTTTACCCCCTCATATATGTCTTTTTATCTTCAACCTTTTCCTGTTCGTATTTCTCCCTTTATAAAAAATGTTATACTTTAATCCCTTATTTTTCTTTTTTAAAATCTTCTTTTCTTAAAAGTTCTGAATTTTATCCCTAGTTATTTTGACTATTACCCCTCATATTCCTAACTTTTTCCTCCTTAGATATCTAATTCTCATCCCTGATATTTCTAACTTTTCTTCCATGATTTTTCTGACATTTTCCTCCACACATTTCTAAAGGTTCCCTCAAAGAGTGTGTGTCCTGACTCCAAAAGTCAGATGTCCTTTTTTTTACAGTTGCTTTATTGTCATTGCACATATTTTAGAGGAACGAGATTGTAGTTACATCCTGTCCAAGAAAAAGACAGTGATCTATTTCATGGGGAGGACAGGAGTGGTAGAATTAGGGTTTTAACCATCTTATGCTGTGCCCCAATTTTTATATGGGAAACAGAATACAAGAGGAAAGAAGAGGGAGGAAAAAAAAGCAAATACCAGACTAGGCCCCTGTGGAGGCACAGTTTAGGATTAGGAAAAAATAAGCATCTCAGCATGTAAGCAACTTAAAAAAGACCATTACAACAATAAAACTGGAAGACTTGCACAGGTGGTATGGGGTCAGGGTTGGGGGGTGTCACTGTAGACACTGTCTGACTTTTGTTCCAAAGTTAGATTATTGTAAACATGTTGGGTTTCTTTTCTTTTTCTGCCTTAAAAAATGGTCCTGGCCCTTTTCATCATCTGTTACTGTCATAGCTTTGCTGCCTGCTGTGAGATACTTTACTGCAAGATCCTGTTTGGGTCTCTGAATTTAACACAGGGACATTTTTAGCAGTGCCAAAAAAAGTATTCATTTTCCTTCTGTTAGGTCTTTAACAAGGTTAAAGGAGGCTGAATTTTTATTTCTAAAAGTGTTTTAACACCTTGAAGGTATTTTTCACTTTGAGAGAAAAAAACGCAGCTGTTTATATCGAACCATTTCATCGTATGGTGAGTTTTTCTTTATGTTCTGAGCCGCCTGAATGTCAGAGTTGTTACATAACAGTCCCTAAATGCTCCTGTTGTCAGTTTTAGCTCCTGAATCCAGCCTGATGTGGTCCAGATCAGGTCTGTAGTCTGCACACTGGAGCATTGACGGTCAGGTAGATTAAAATCCTGAATATTATTCCTGTAGATGTGTCTCTGAGATGCTCTGACACTGTTTGTGCAGCTCAGCCGAGCAGAGCCATTAAAACATGGCTCACAGTTTAAACTGTGTAAATATTCGCAGACATTTGAAAATGTGTCCCGTGGGTTTTGTTGAACTTTCAGCCGGCTTCGATGAAAGAAGCGTATTCTTCTCCTTCCTGCTGCATGTCGGGCTTTAAAGCCTTTTTTAAAGTTCTGCTGCCACCCAGAGCTCACCTTCACAGAGTCTCCTCTCCGTGTACGAGCAGCTACAGAAACACAGCTTCATTATATCAGATAATTAGCTCAGCGCTCTGTGGATGGGGCTTTTTGCATACAGGTACCTGTTCTCACACCTGCGTTTTCTGTCAGCAGCCTTTGTTTACCTGCATGAGCGTCAATAAGAGGGATTCCTGTAGATTTATTTACTCACTGAGGAGCTTTCTGATTCAAGAAAGGCACAAATAACCAACGACAGGATGAGCTGCTGCTGGTAGCATCTGTCCCGTCATTTCTGAAGGTGTTTCTGTGACGCAGCAGAGCAACGTGTTTGTTTACATTTCACAGCCATCGGTCCCTACAGGTTCCTCAGTTTCTACAAACAATACACTTCACACATTTTCAATAACTGTCGCAATAGGTAGGTTGTTTTACACATTTCTGTCATTTCTATGATGTCTTGTTTGTTTCTGATGCAAGTTAAGATGAGGTAAAGAAGAGAGCCTTTAGCCCCAACACTAACACAAAACTGAGACGTTAAAGGGACAGTGAGGACTTTCATAGTGATCTTGAAAATTTCTCATCTCTAGATACATGCCTGATAAAAATGTAGACCTTGAATTAGATTTTCAGCACTGGAATCAATGACTTCTAAAAGCTATTTCTACGGACCTGATTGATTTCCGGCAAGTTGAAGTCTCCATGGCAACACAAAGCTGGATCACAAAGTTTAGCAGTGAAAAGAGAGATCTGTGTTTTTCTCTGCTGAAAATGATTTCTCTGATTTATTTAGAAGGAACAGTGGAAACATGCTTGACTGTCTGACAGAAAAGAGACAGAAGAGCAGAAGAAAGCTAAACAGGAGAGTGATAGAGCACGGGCTAAAGGCTGAAGCAAAGGCTAGAGGCTACTACACAGTTTGAGGGCTAAGACACAAGCTAGTGGTTAAAACACAAACTAAAGGCAAAAAACACAGACTACTGGCTCAACTTTGAGCTAAGGGCTAAAACACAAGCTAAAGGCTAAAACAGGGGCTAAGCTGTTTTTGCTAATGTTCTTTCCTGTCCACATGCAGCATTCATTCTGCAGTGATCTGTCTAAACCTGAGAGTCTATCAGTAAAATAAAGAGCCAGGTTACGTTTGCTCTGCTTGGTGAGGTTGGAGTTGGTAGATGAGCACTGGTAGGACAGAACCAGGATGTTACACATTACAAACATGCTCAGAGCTCCAGGCTGTAGGTAGCTAAGCTAAATGTAGCTGGCTACTAAACTCACAAAGTTTGTTTGTTATCACATTTCAAACAACAGTGCTACTGTTGATAAATACATTATTTTGTCACATTGTATCTGGTTTAGGGTTGTCTTGAACAAAAAAGTATTGTTAAAGTTACATCTCCATTCACTTTTTAAATCAAATAGTTACTGCAATCCACTTTGAAAGGGATTCTCCTCAGTCATTTTAAGTAAAAAAAACAACAACAACAAAAAACAAACAAACAAGGTAGTCAATGAAAACTCCCCTGAACAGAAATGATTGTTCAGACTCAAAGCATTGTAATGATAAAAGTTTCATTGATATCAAGGTAATTTCACCAGCTTTAGTTCCTTTGGTGCTGTGAGCAGGAGCCAAGTCCTGAAACTGAAACCAGCTCACACTTAAACTGTTTCTCGACCAGTTTTGTTCAGCTTTGTGACAGACTGGGCGTGTTGTTTCTGGTGTTAGCCTCTAGTGGACACTCATGGAACTTCACTTTTTAACACTTCTCACGGGCTTCGTATATTTGACTATGTTGCGTGTGTTTTCATCTTCCATACCAATTTATTTTATACCAATTAATAAGACGTCTACAGCCGTGTGGTGGGAGTATTGTACCACAACCAGGCGTGGATTAAAGCAGTGGTAGATACATCTGAAATGAGCTTCATGACCCGTCCCTGAAAGGAACAGGCGGTTCTGTGGACACCAGGATAAAACTAAAGCTGCTCCTGAATCCTCTTTGTTTTTCCTCGGGCGCGTTGGTTTTAATAAAGAGCGACTGAATACTAAATCTACCTTCGCTGGTGGCAACTCCACTCGCTCTCAGTTTCAGTCGGCAAACAGTGGAAGGAGGAAGCGGAGAGGAGATCATTAACAGTCTGTGGAGCAATAACATGAACCAGTGATTGATTGTGAACAGAAATCTTCCTCCTGGAACCATTTTCTTCTTCTCCTCTGCCTCACTCTCTTAACTCTCTTCTCTCTCGCTCTCTCTCTCTTGCATCTTCTCTCTCTCTCTCTTTGCGCTCCTGGAGCGGGGGATGCCAGGGGGACAGAGTGCAGATAGGACCTGTCTCCATGGCAACAGCTTCTGCAAGCTGCTGACACCCTACTGGGGGGGGGGTGGAGGGAGGGAGGGAGGAGAGGAGGGGAGGAGGGGAGGGGGTGTTGTGATGGGGAGGAGGAGTACAGGGGTTGGGGCATGGAGTAGGTGTATGTGTGGCTTAACTGTGTGTGTATGTGTGTGTGCGTGTGTGTGTGTGTTAGGGGGGTGATGAAGAGGAGAAAAGATGGAGGGAAAGTGAAGAAGAAGAGGAGGAGGAGGAGAGGCAGCCGACCCTGCTTCTTCCCCAGGGACTCAGTGGCCTGCTCATGTTCGCTAGCAGAATTAGCATAAAGATGGGGGGAGGTGTGTGTATGCATGTGTGTGTGTGTGATCAGTTACTGTGTGTGTGTGTGTGTGATAGGAGAAGAAGGGCAGCGGGTGTGTTTGTGTACATGCGTGTAATTGGCAGAATGCGTCGTTGTCCAAGCATACAGTATTTGTCACATGGATGTAGTGTGTTATCAGGTGTGTGTGTGTGTGTGTGTGTGTGTGCCCTCCTCCCCTGGGTCTTAACCCTCCTCCTCCTCCTCTTCCTCTTCGTTCTGGTCCTGCAGCCCGTGGTCCCCCCCCCCCCTCCCGTCTGCCTCCCCCTGCACTTTCTGAGCCTGTGATGCAACTCTTTGTGCGTCTCTGTTTGTGTGCGAGATGTTTGCGCTCGCTCGGGTGCGTGTGTGCGTGTGTGCGTGTATGTGTGTGTGTGTGTGTGTGTTTGTTCCGGTGTGCTTATGTAAGCACTCCGAACACGCGTCTCCATCTATGTGTGTTGACAAGAATACAGTTATATCATATTTAACTCCCGGGCTGAATCATTCACCCCCTCTCCTCCAGCCGGGATGCTACTTTTGTTTTTCCGTGTCGTCTGAGTAACGAAGAGGAGGAGTTGAGAAAACTCATTTTTGCTCTCACTAAAATTCAGGTTTGAGGTCTGTATCATGACAGGATTTAAAGAGGGGGTATCCTGCTGTCCCAAACATGAATTTAAAGTATCACGTGTTCACATTTTCAAATCGCTACATACTTTGAATCAGTCTGTAAACTCATCAAAACTTTACCTGACTTGCTGAAATGGTGATGTCATTGCCATAGACATCCAAAGGTCTGGCCAATCAGAGCAAAGGGGGTTTCATAGAGGGAAGTCTTAAAGATACAGCAGCTGAAATGAAGTGTTTCAGACACAGGCTGAAATGAGAGTTTTCTAAAAACCAGAGAGGGAAAAATAGTGTTTTTGTTTTGATATAAATTATGTAAAGATACTAACAGATGGCAAAGTCCATCAAACGCATTTTGTTAATTGCCTGTTTGGTCTGAATCTGATGTCATATTAATATAATTTCTACTGTTTTGCCCAAACTTTTGAGATAGTTTTTAATTTAGATGTTTAAAACGACTTATAATTTTTTTTTTCTAGAACTCAGGAACATTTGAGCCAAAACCTGTTGTTGGTAAACTGCTGGCAGTGTTTTTTTTTCTAAATTCTGATTCCTTATTTTTCTCATTTTTAAAAGGATAAAATCAAAGGAAAACTATTTTATGTTTTGTTTTGGGTTTTTTTGTAATGGAAATAGCTTTGAAATGTTGTAATGTTTTTCCTGAATCTGTAGAGGAGCAGGACTTTGTAGAGAGAATTGAGATCACAGCGACAACAAAACAGCCAGAAAGTAGTTGTGATTCAGAGGGTGAAAAAAAATAAAAAAAGAATTAAAAAAAAAATAAAAATAAAAATAACAAAAATCGATTTTATTTATAGAGCACTTTTCAATAACTCAAAGATGCTTTACAAGGTACATGTTAAAATGCAGGTAAAAAAAAATAGCACAATATGTAAAACACTGAGAAGATAGTTTGGAAAAATCCAACAAACATAGAAGATGAAGCATATACATTCAAGAAAGTCAATGTAGAGACCATAAATAAGATTTATTTTACATAGTGTTGAGTTTTCTTTCTTAAAAAAGCTCACCCTTCCTCGCTGACACTGCATTAAAATAATCCCTCAGGTGTGATTTCTGTTTGCAGTTTGTTTTGTTTACACTGTGTGCATTCATGTTTCCAAGGATGAAGCCACAGTTTATGTTGGTAACCATTAGAGTAAATAGAGCTGGGATTTTTTTTATCATACAGAATATAAGGGCGTTATCATGGAAGTGTATTCATCGTTGAAATGATTTGAAGAACTTCTGCGATAGTGTGTACCATGTTTTTCCAGAGAGCAGACTCTGAATAACACTTTCTCCTTGAAATTCACAACAAATGATCATTTCCTCCTGCTCCCCTCTGCAGGAAGGAGTGAAACTTTAGGGAGACACTTTTCTGAATTAGGAGGAGAGAGAGAGAGAGGGTGAGAAGGAAGGAGGGGGCAGAGCTGTTGTGATTCCAGGTGCAGACACTGCCCCCTGTAGGCAGATCTGCAGAAGTGCAGCATGTGCAGGTGCTTGTATCCAAAGCATCACGTCCTAATATCCCTGTGTCTGTTTGTTTCAGAGCGCAGCAGCGGCGCCCAGCCCCGTCATGGGCAACATGCCGCCCAACGACGCCATGCCAGGCGGCCCCATGCCTCCAGGCTTCTTTCAGGTAAGATTTACCTGCTCTCTGTCAACATCAAGTTCACTCCTACACCTCTTTATCACCTCCAGAGTCACTCTATCAGTCCATCCATGCATCAACACCGTCCCATGGGTTATCAAGTTTCTTTTTTAATTGTTTTACTGTTATTTTTAGAATAAAGCATAACCACAAACACGGCTCTCACAGTGTCTATGAAGCAGTTTGCCAAACAAAGATAACTCTCATTGGCCCATCACTGACTCACATGATGTGTTATTGTTAAGTATCATTTAAAGAATGTAGAATATGTGTAAAAAAATAATTGGAGAAATAAATAAGTTAAAAAAATTATGATTTAAGTCAGATTTTCTGAAGAAAAGACCTCTTAACGGTTTTAAAAATTCCTAGTTTAGCTGCTGAAGTCTTAAATTTAGACAACTTTTTAGACAAAAAGAAATGTCAGAAGAGGTGAGGACGCCATCAGGCTTACGTAAAGGACCCTCAACCATGTGTAAAGAGAAAACAAATAATCAACAATAAAACAAACAAATAAAGACACTTTAAAACAGTTGGGGAAAATTAGGGCAAATTTAAGCCATAAAAACTGAGCTTCATGAATTAAATGTAGAAATCAGTTTCCTCTAAACGTTTGTAATGATGATTAGTTCTCAGTTATTTCTCTCCTATTTTTCCATATTTGTGCACCACAATATCTGATGGAGAACTGACTCTGTTTATATTTATGGGAATGAATATGTGACATTAATTAGAGGACATTTCTAAATGGTGATGGCAAAGATAAATGTGAAAACATGTATTTTTGATAATGACACATACCTGATGAATGTGTGCGTTAAAAATTGAGATAATGTTCCATTTTTAAGTAGAGCGGTAGAAGCTTCTTTCCAGTTTGAAAAAGTTGCCAATTTTTATGCTTTTGCAGAGAGTAAATTTACCTCCTAAAGAAGGTTCGACATGTTTTACCAGGTTATGTTACCATCATTTCAATAATTGAACAACCTTATCTACCAAATGTCTATATTTTCTGGTTGGCTAGCTTCATTCTTTCAGACAAGTTAACATTCTTTGAATGCCAAAGGTCTTTGCACATTGGGTCCCTTTTTTCTTCATCCACAGTTTACGCACTTTAAAAGACTTAATTCGATCCCATGTTTAGTTAAACATCTTTGCACACTGACGCCGAAACATTTGTCACGGTTTTCTCCATTTTTTTGCACCCACGAGGTTGTTCCCAGGACTATTCAGGAGTACGATCGGCTAATTTCAACATTACATTTACACATTTACCAACACATTTCTTTTGGGTGAAACTCTCTTCGCTACTGTCTTGTTTTTGAGGATGGATGGACTCAGTGGTTTCTTTTTCTCTCCTCAATTAGTTAAAGAACTCCAAAATCATTGTCAGCATGAACGAATCCATTCCTCTTGTGCTGCGAATTTTCACAATTAATAGAAAAATAAATGCATCTGATTCAGTGCACAAGGTGTCTTTGAGTGAACATTTTTGTGGGCGTATTATGGATCTAAAAATCTCATCCAAAAATAACAGACTCAGTGTGCAAAGGCCTTAAATTTCAACTGTAAGCAAAAAAAACGGACCAGTCATCATCAAGTCAATTGACAAAAACCAAATTATAACACAGTGTCAACATCTATCAAGTTCTGAACATTCTAGAGCTACCGGTGTTTTGGAGTCAAAAGTGACCATACATTCTGGTGACTCCCAGGTAAGCTTGTCAGTAATGGTTGGCTGAGAGTCACCAGTTAAGAGGGTCACTTTTTACACTAAAACACCCCTGACATTTTTCTTGAGAGAACATCTCAGAGATTTAGCAAAGGTTTTCTTAGTACATACATGAGAAAAATCCATCATAAAATCTTGAGATTATTTTATTTTCTCCATGTCCCCAAGTACTTTCACAACATTTATGTCTGCTATGCTTTTATTTTGAAGGGCTAGCATCATTTTACTTGGTACAACATTATATCAAGGCAGCAATGTTTAAATCTGAATCTGATCTAAATGAAGCGTTTGTTATAGAAATGAACTATAACTTATATTAGATTGTTATTAAGTTATATTTGATGTCTATAAACAAAGTTTGAAGCAGCTTTTTAAACACTGTCGCTTGTTTTACATCAGCTGAGTTTTGACCACCTTGTTCAGACTTTCTCTCTGATAATGAAAGTTTGATGTGGTTTCCTTGTGATTCTAACTCTTAGACTTGTTTCCTGAACATCCTGCACTTGATATTTGACGCTCACGTCCTTCTCTCATGTTCACGATCGGTCCGATTCCTCCGTTTCCATCCTCTCTCCTCTTCTCTCTCTCCATACCCGTCTCCGTGTCTGTCTCTGACCCGTCTGTGAAGGGAAAGGTTTTAGTGCGGGAGATGGCTGTCTTGAGAGCGAGGGGAACGACACACACGCACACACACACACACACACATACATACACACAGATCCTCAGTGAGGCAGCGGTGTGATGGACAGCACTGGCATTTGGCAGGAGGCACGATAAGGTAGAGGAGAAGAGCAGGAGAGAGAAAGCGAGCGAAAGGACGGAGAGAGAGAAGGATGAAACATTAAAGACGAAGAAGAGGAGGAGGAGGAGGAAATGTGAAAGATCAGTGCCACCAGGATTGTGGCCTGGTGTTTGTTTCTGTGGCGACCTACCACTCCATTGTTTGCTCGCTGAGAAGGAGGCGACGTGAGGGAGCGGGGGGGGGGATTTGTGAGAGTACAACTGTGAATAAGCTGCTGGAGAGATGGGGGAGAGAGGGTGAGGAGAGATGCATGGAAGTGCTATTTATAACATTGGTGGGGGAGTGAGATTGGGCGAGGGTTTGTGTGTTTCTGTGTGTGTGTGTGTGTTTCTGTGTGTGTGTGTGAGGCCTTACTGTAAGAGAAAGCTCCGGTTGTTTGCTGCAGATCTGCTCTCAGTCATTGAAGAGGTTTTCAGCTCCTAATATTAGAATCAGTTCAACATCTCAAACCTCGTCAGCACCTTGGCTCAGACGTTTCTGTGCGTCCAGAGGAGAGGCCGCAGACTGGAATGGTGAAGAATTTTGACACGATCAGCTGGAAAAGAGCGTCTGCTGAAGAAACGTTTATGTAATGTGGATTGAAATCAGGAGCCAAATGACAGAATAACAAGGATTCAAAGATTCAAAGAACTGTATAGTCATGTGAGGTCACATTTACGTGTCAGTTGTACAAAATTAGCCCTTAGGTCTTAGTTTTAAAAGACTCAATAAATGATAAGTACACACAAGAGCAGGAGCAAAATATAAGCAAGAATATAAGCAATATAAGTTTAACATTGAGCAAGATATAGACACTACAATAAGGTGAAGTTAGAAAAGCCAAAATTAGTTATGGTTCTAACTAGGGGGGTATCGGGAACCAGTTCCTGTTAGGAATTGATAAGAAATAGTTCAATCCAACGGTATTGTTTGCCTTTTTGCCGAACGATTCCTCTTCTTGGTTCTTTACATTTACCGCAGGCCAACCCTATGTCCTCTGTTCTTCCCCAGCTAGCTTAGCAGCAATATAACAGTTTCCCAAGAAAACTGATTCAGGATTTTCTCTCACAAAAGATTCATATTCAGTACATTCAACCTGTTATACTTCTCTTTTTGTACCAAAAACAACATAATAAACAGAGCGCTAGGTATAACTCTTTTTGAATGACACTGAGAACTCGGACTCTGTGAGTTTCTGTAAGGGTTATGTTTTGTTTTATCTTTCTTTCTGTTGTTTTGTGTCTAAATCCTCGATGTAGAGCACATTTGGCTTACCCGTAATGAAATGTGCTCTCTAAATTAACTTCTATTAGATGTATTGCTCGATATTTTGCTAGTTGTTTTGAAAAAAAGTTGCTGCAGGGGCCTGAAAAGTCTCTAAATATAGCAACAGAGTTATTAGCAACACTATCCTGCATGCTGAAACCATGTGTAACGCTCCAGCCAATCACTGTTGGCATTATCAGATCTTAATCACATGATTAACCCTTTGGGTACTGAAACTTGGTGCCTTAAGTCGGGACTTATTCTTGATGTTAAGGAAGTGCTATGCCATAAAAGAACCGAAGTCTCGTACCTAGTCCTGATTACATTACACAGAATTACATTTATGCACTTTGATCGCTTCACAAAGTGTTTAACACAACCTAAACATCCTTGAACAACCTGCTGCGTCGTTCACTAACAGAGGAAAAGCTACTGCGCTGTTTCTGGACTTAAAATGATACACTACACTACAGCTGTACAGCACAGTCAGTGACAACACGGGGGTTAATTTAACATAATGTGATTAGTTTGACAACAGAGGTTTGTTCTGTGCGTCTAGACTGATTTCTTTATTTTCCAGTTTGGGATGAGTCACGTCAGTTTAAGTTGAAATAAACATTTCACCAAAAGGGGAAAAACTACAGGAGAGCATGTAAAATAGTATATAAGACAACTTAAACATCAAAACTAGCTGGGCTGAGTTGAATGAATTAACAGACTTAAGAAATAAATAAGATATTATTTTTCATAATTATTTTTAAAACACAAAACAAAAATGTGTGCAGCTTCACTTTCTGATCTCTTCTCTACAGATCTGCAGTTCTACTTTTTTCACCTGTCTCTCAAGATTTTAACACAAAACGTAGAGATACCAAGAACAGAAGTCTGACTGGTTCATGATTAACGTGTCATTTTGGCTTTTAGTCCAATGTTTTCTGCTCTGTTATATTAAATAAAGTTACTTTTTATGTTATTTCCATCAACACAGCAGTTTTCAAATGTTGGGAAAGACCTCTTATAACAAATTACGAGATGAAAATCTGTTTCTTTATGGATGAATCAAGTAAATGATCATTTGTACTAAAATTTTTAATCTCAGTGCTTATAGAAGTCTCTTTATATCACGTTTGGTCATTTCTTACTTTAAGATTTAATCCATTCTGGTTGACTGAAAGTTTGCAGCGACTCCCAGCGAAGCATGTCCTGACGCACAGAAAGAGAAACTGTGGCAGATTTATTTATTAGGGGTCGTTGACCTCTTGTCTCGGGGTGAAATGTCGGCAATATCTTCACAGTGATGCGAGCATGTCGGGGTTTCTTTGTCACACTGAGAGATGTTCACAATAAGCAGGGAAATCTCCACTTGGTTGGTTTTTTAATGTTAAGTTTTGAGTCGTCTCTAGTGCCTGTCCTGCTGCTGCTGCTGCTGCTGCTGCTTCTGCTTTGGCAACACTGCCCCCATGTGGTCAAAGGGGGAACTACATGCACTCACATGCTGATATCTGTGATTTTAGAACGCTTTTATCGTGTTTTCTTGTTGATTTTAAAGAACCCTGCAGCTTTCTCACCCCCCTGCTTCTCCTCCAAGTCCCCCCTAAACTCCCACTCCTGGCCTGTTTAACCGGGTACCTCCCCCCTTCTTCTTTGGCCCCTCCCCTCTCTGATATCGCTCTTCTTTCTTAAAGGGTCCACCCGGCTCTCAGCAGTCCCCCCACGCACAGCCCCCCCCACACAACCCCAGCAACCCCATGATGGGACCCCACGGCCAGGTAAGAGGCAAAGACTTTCTCTCAAACACCCCCCTCTCTCTCTCCTCTCTTCCATCCCTACCCCCCTCACCCACATTCACTCACTCGCTCACACACTTCCTCCTCTCCTTCACCTCCTCGTAGACCCCTCCACTCGCTGGTTTGTGAATCCAGAGGCAGCAGGGCCTGCTCCCGCCATGAATAATTCACTCCTCGCCCCGCCCCCCTGAGCAGCTTGTGGGGGGTTGCACACTTATCTGCTCCTCCACTCCTTTCACACACATGCACCATCGAGCACTCCCTCCACCCTGCTCCGCTCTGCTCTGCCTGCTTCTTCTTCTTCCTCTTCAGCTTTATAAATAAACCAGGGGACAGGCACTACGGACATGTCACATATACGTCAGTAAAGCATTTCTACGCACATATAAGGCCTCATATAATCTCCTCAATAAGCCACAGCGGAGGGAAACCCCGTCCCGTAAGCCGCCGCGTCTCCTCTCATGTGGTTTCTGGTTTCCGTCTGCTGTGTGAGAGAGTGTTTTCATGCTTCCTCGAAGGTTTTTTGGACATTGTTGTTGGCCTGAGGTGTCTCTATCTACGCCAGGCAGACCACAAGACGAATCAGCTTACACCACAGACTGAGCAGGCAGGGAGCACACACACACACACACACACACACACACACGAATATCCACGCTCGTAGACGTGGAGAAGACCTCTTTGTGACGTTTCGTGTCCTCCATCCTCTGACCGCTCTGTGTCCATCTGTGTGTCCTCAGTGCTGCCCTCCTCTGAGCACTCTGAGTTTATCAATAACAAAAATGTTTCCCTCTCTCCTCTGTCTCCCCTTTTTCTCCCTCTTTTCTCCCCCTCCTCAGCCGTTCATGTCACCACGGTATCCAGGTGGACCTCGTCCCGCACTCCGAATGCCAAATCAGGTACTGAGCCCAGTTTGCTTCACTTTTTATAAATAGGTTTACAGTCCTTATGCTTACAGTGTTAGAATTAAAGTTCCTTGTTTTAATTTTTTGGTGCTCTGCTCCTTTGTCTTGAATCGTATTTTGGGACTTATAACAATTTGTATTCATGCACAGTATATATCCTGTGTAAATCAATGTTCTCATTTCCTGTATCAGTGGATATATGGGATATCGGCCAATATATCGGATATTGGCCTGTTTTTGCCCCCAGTATCGGTATTGGCATCAGCCCCAAAAATACCATATTGGTCGGGCTCTAGTCAATACACTGAAAGATTTGGCTGATTCTTTATTTGATTCCATTATTATCAATTCCTCCAGTGAATTTTCGGTGAACAAAAAGCAGCTTTACAGGTTTTGTGTCTTAACATTTAATTTACAAACGGAGTTGGTCAACGTATTAAGATATCTCTAAATAGAAATAAATGAAAAATAAGTCAAAATCACACATCAGGTGACATTGATGTGTTATTTTGTTGTATGTTATTGGCCACCTGTTAATGCTTTGTGTTGTTTGGAGCCTTGAGCTTGCCGTAGTTTTGCTGAACCCAGCCGTGAGCCTGCACTCCCTGTTTGGAAAACATTTACCTGTTAGTGTTCTGACTATTTTGAGTTTCAAACTGTTCACAAAAGGTTATTGTGATGTTTCTGTGATGAAAGCATATCAACACAATTTCCCTTATACATTAGCATCATACTTGTGTTATTTGTGTGTTCAGTTTTACAGCTTCTTAAGCAGAAAATCCTAAATCAGGTTTTTTTTTGAGAAACAGTCACTTAAGCTCAGCTAGCTTTGGCAGAATAGGTGATGTAAGGTCTGTCTGTTCCAGCTTAATGTAAAGAATCGATAAGGGAACCATTAAAAATAAAGGTTATGAGGATGATGATGGATCTTGATACTCGTCCTTGTTCCAGATACTTGAGTGTGTGTAATGCTTAAATGAATTCAGATATTTAACCATTCTTTCCTCTCTCAGCCTCCAGGAGGAATACCTGGATCTCAGCCTCTCCTGCCAAACAGTTTAGACCCAACAAGACCGCAAGGTAACGCTTCATTTCATCCAGACTGGTTTCACGTGTTGTTTGTGCTACAATGTGAGCGAATTCAAAGAGAAACTGTTTTTTGACTAAAGATATAAAGAGAGAAAGAGACTAAAACCAAGACCAAATCTAAAAAGCTGCCAAACAAAGGCTGCACAATATCTTGTATCATATCATTTTCATCATCACCACATGCACTTGCATCAATATTCATACCACATGGTTATGCAATAGATGTAGCCTGTCTGTGCCCTATTGATTCCTAATAGATCTAAATGAGCATCCATTTATATTTGACCACGTTACATGAAACACTTATTTCACCTTCTCAGTGCTCAGTCATCTCACCTGCTGTTATCAGGGTCAGGCAGAGTGATGAGCAGTGTGAGTGGTAGGGGGTGGATGTAAGTGGAGCAGAGCAGGGATTTGGACAATCTGACTGTTTGTTTATAGTTAATATCACATAAAGTGCTTTTTTTTAACACTTTCAGGGTTAAAGGCAGCAGCTTCTTGATCTGTGCTTTGTCCAGTTTCGTCTTCAGTCAGAACAGACTCCATTTGGTTTTCAGCTCTAAGTTTGGATCTTCTGATCGCCCATTTTATTGTTCGTTTCACCTCCTCCTTCCCGTATGACACTGCCGTATCATTTCATGAACTGACATAAAACTCTCTGCCTCTGATATGCAGCATGTCACCAGATTTGATAAATATCCTGTAATATTTATGTGTTGTGGAGAGAAACTTAAATGACAATCCTTTGTGCAGGAGCATGTCATTAAAGTCCGATTTGATGTGAGAAGAATCACTGTCAGGAAATATTATTGATCAATATCAATAATTAACAGATATCAACATGATTTCGACTATTTGCAAACACAAATAGTGTTCACAGAGGTAGAGAGAGACAGAGGTAATTAAGTGAGTCTGTTCTCATCATTTCAGGGAGAGTTAGGGAGAATTCAGCTGAACAGAGAGAAGCAGGAAACTTTAAAACAAAATCACAATATCATTATTCCCCATTATCTTTCAGCCTTATTCTAAAAGGATTAAATCAAACAAAGTGAATCACAGTGAAGCTTTGACTAAGGATTATGTTTCCTGAGCCCTAGAGGTTGACTTTAACGCTGCAATTTAAACAAAGTTTAAAGAACAAACAGAGATGAAAGCTCCAAATCTTAGAAAACAAAGAGAAAACATGAACTGGAGTCCTACAGGTGATAGATGGATGAGTCAACACAAACTTCAGAGGTCTTTGTATCATATGTGTGTGTGATGGAGGGTGTGTGGGGCTTTTAGCTCCAGATTATAATCTCAGGAGGCCACAGGGTTAGAAGTAATGAGATTAGCATGGTCTGCAGTGTGTCTCAGCTCCTGCTTTAAAGCTGGAGGTGGATGGAGTCTGACTCTGCCGTCTGCTCTTTCAGGACATCCCAACATGGGAGGACCAATGAGGATGAACCCCCCTCGAGGGATGGCCATGGGCCCACAGGTAGAAACAATACACCACACTCAACCACATGAGTTTTTTCTGGTGTCAGAAAGAAAGTTTTATACATCTGTATAAAGCTGCTTTTGATGTTTATGTCAATATTTGAGCTTCTGGGACCACTGATTTTTTTTTTTGATTGTTCTGTTTTGGTCTCTATGCTATCCTTTGAAAAAAAGAAAAGAAAAGAACCTGGTGTTTTAGAACACTCTTATTTCTTATGCCTAATAGCATAAATGCCCTGGACTTGCATTAAAAACATTGAAATTTGAAACATCAATGTAAAGGAGTGTGACGTAATATAGTTGTTCATTTACGACTTTCCAAACTTGGAAATCTGTGAGTTTTTAAACTTGTAAATTTGCAAGTTGACAAATTTCCAGATTTGTAAATAATTATATGTTATAAATAATTGAGTGTACAAAAGGAAAAAAATGTGACATTCTAAATTTAGAGATTTTGGGGGTGTATAACCCATTTATTTGTAGATTTATTAACCCAGAAATTGGGGATTAATAACTTAAAAATTTGTGACTTTCAAACTAAATTTGTGAGTTTATAAACCTCGAAATGAAAATTTCCACTTTACAAACTTGTACATTTGTAAGTTTTATTGGATGACTTCTCTCAGCAAGACTTTATGATATCGTAAAATGTCAGGTTTTTACTCACAAACTTTGAATCTTATTTTCAAAACTTCAGTGTTTTTGTCTTTAATGTTCATCAAGTAACGCTGCTGTACTTTTTATTTATTAATGTGTGATCCAGCTTTTGATTTTTCTCACCTTGAAATGTGAAAACAACAAATGCCGAATGAATCTGTCGTAGCTTCTTGTTACATGTTTTCACTCTGTGTTTTTATTTGTTTTTCTTACAATCTCCCTGACAGAATTATGGCGGAATGAGGCCTCCTCCAAACTCAATGGGCGGCCCTATGCCAGGGATGAACATGTAAGAAAATATATCAAATTCATTCAGGAACACTCTCGTCATAGATTTGAACCATTTATTGCCAAAATGGTAATGCAGTTATTATTGGCGTTACAGCTCTGGTTTCAGAGTACTCCCTGGGTTAGCCTAGCAGCCTGCTTGGGCTTTCCAGGGAGTGCAAAGCAGAATCCCCCCTGGGGAACAAGACACATACATTGTACATGAAAATGATACATTAATATCATACATGTATACAGACTTAACAGGAGGAGGCTGGGGTGGAGGAGGTTACTTGGGTTTCAGCAGAGAAATGGTGCATAGGAGTAGCAGGACTAGTTGTGAATGGAGGGTGTTTAAATACACCGCCTTATTGTTACGATGAACTGTGATTGGTTGAGAGGGGTGGAGAGATGTGATTCGAACATCAGCCTGTCAGCTGGTAACATCTGGGCGTATGACTTCCGTGTCCTGCATGAACTAACGCGAGCTTTATTACTTAGAATCCTGTTTTATTGTTATTATTGTCTCTGTCTCACTTTTATTCATTTCTTCTTCTTGTGCGCTCCGTGTCTCAGGGGTCCTGGAGGACGAGGGCCTTGGCCGGGACCTAACGCTAACTCTGTGAGTCACAAACTAATGAAAATGAAAGGATTTACTTTATTCATACGTCTAAAACTTCTTTAGACGCCTCTTTCCACTGGTCTGCTTCTTCCTCTAAGACAACCATTCTCAACCTTGAGGTTCTGAGCCTAATAGGGGTCAATAGATAATTTCCGGGGGTCGCCAAATCATTTTGGAAGAATATTAATTCACATTAATGTGATCTGAACCGCAATGTTGAGCCTGAACGATTTCAATGAGCGATTGTATATGAACTTGTTTATATTTTGCATAGGAAAACTGAAACTTAATCAAATATTTTTGTCATATCTTTTATTAAAAAATGTCTTTTCATTTCTAATATAAGCCACACTCAACTGATCAGTCCAGAGATATGTCTGATTTTAAGCTATTAAATACAAAAATGAGGTCTGAATTGCTTGATACAGTTGAAAAACTCTGCTAATGGATTCAGAAAAAAGTTTCTTGTATCAGGAAATTATTAACATGTTTTTAACCCATTGGTAGATTACACTGGGGAACACGTTTTTTTGTTGAGTTAGGTCTGAAAGCTGTGTTAACTAACGAATGATCTCAGTTTTTCTCTATCGTATCAAGTTTTTGAACAATAGGATCCCCATTTTCTTAAAAAACACTGGGGAACCATTTAGAAAAAAAAATCTGTTGCGTTAGATTTTTATGCTGATTTAATCTTATATTGGCATACTGATTCCAAAATTACAGTCAGTTTTTTCTAGCACGTCAAGTTTTTTTTCTCCACAGCTTACCCTCCAAATGAGCAAAAGTCAATTGGTGGAATATTTTTCTAATTGTTTTCCAGTGTTATTTATGACTTGTATCAATCAATTAAAGCATAATTTCTGTCCGTAAATAACTTGAAGTAAGACGTGTTTCTGGACTGGTCAGTTAAATGTGACTCATTAAGGATAAAAAGATAATTTTTACTTAAAATAAGACATAAACACTTGCATAAATTTCTGTTTTTGCTGTGTGGGAGAACGTCAACTGAACGTACTGTGTTTCTGCCTGATTGACAAGATTTATAAAGACCCCGAAAAATCCTTACACAAGACTGGAAAGACAAAAATACTGACTTGTTTTTTTCCATGTTTGGCAACACCAAGGTTCAAAATGAAACATGGGCTGTTTTTCTCCCCACTGTTTCATTAAGGTTTTAACCAAAACAAGTTGATTTTTGTTTTCTGTAACTAAAAGTAATGTCGGGGTCCCAGATTCCATGTTAAATTAGGGGTCGCGACTCAAAAAGGGTGAGACCCGCGGCTCTAAGGATGTGCCTCTAACCTCTCTGCCTCCTCCTCCTCCTCCTCCTCCTCCTCCTCCTCCTCACAGATAGCCTACTCCTCCTCATCTCCAGGAAACTACGTGGTGAGTTCAGAGCAACAGCCGCAGATTTCGTACAAACAGATTCATTAAAATCAACTTTGACTGTGGGTTCAGTGTGATTTATAACCACGAGCCATCTCTTCTTCCTCAGGGTCCGCCAGGCGGTGGAGGTCCACCTGGAACTCCTATCATGCCCAGCCCAGGTGGTGCGTCACCTAACTATGTCCCCAGCACTAACACTTGTGTCAAACATCTCATGTCTCCTCACTAAACCAGCATGACTGCGTCCCTGCACCAGCTATAATTTATTTATCTTTCATTTTCACGTCCACTGTGGTTCGATAAACTCATTCATCATCAGTTTCTGTCTCTGATTCCTGAAGTAACTAAAGTTTCTGTCCCTTCAGACTCGACTAACTCCAGTGAAAACATTTACACGATGATGAACCCCATCGGACCAGGAGGAAACAGACCCAACGTGAGTCTGCTCTGATTCCTGTTTCTTTCAAAAAGCTGAGTGATGATTGTTTAAAGGTTACTCAACAGACTGCACGCTGATCCCTGATTAAAACTATGGACCCTGTTGTAATTATGAACTTTTGTAATTATTACATCAGCTCAGACTGCAGCGCCACGCTGAGCTCAGCAAAACCAGAGGAAATGAACCGAGGAGAAGGGATGAAATGATCTTTAGATCAGGACCAGCTCCAGAATTATAAAAAAAGAGGTCAAACAATCAGACAAGTCTAACACATGGGATGAAAGAAACATACAGAAGAGAAATTAAGTTTTTTTTTTTTTTTTTAAGGTAAAGCTAAGAAAAAAACACTTGAGGCAGAAATCCAGACATTAAAACAAAAACTTCTGAGACTTAAGTCAGAATTCTATAAAACACACCAAAAAAAATCATTTTGGCTTTAATTTTTCCTCAAAATTATTCATGTCTGAAATCTGAGAGTTCTGAAAAAAAATCTTTATCAGAAGTGAATCTTGAAACTGTGGAAAAAAATGCAAGAATTCTGTCTTTTCTCTGAGTTCTGCATTAAGAAAGATAAGTGATAAAAAATAGGTATATATGAGAGAGAGAGAGAAGAAAAAAATGAGTGATATGATACAAACTGAATATAAAGGAGATAAGTGAGTGATGGGAGATAAAGTGGAGATATATAAGAGATAAATGAGGATAAACAAGCAATAAATACAGACAAAAAAGATATAGATAATAATAATAATATAAGATAAATGAGTCAAACAAGATAAGTGGAGATACAAAGGGGATAGTTGAGACATAAATAAGATGAATTCAAGATTAACAACATAAAAGTGATAAGATGAGTTAAGAAAAAGCAAGAACTAAGTGGAGATAGGAAATACTTGAGACATAAACAAAGATATACATGAGATTAAAGAGACTTTAACAAGATAAATTGCGTTAAACAAGAGGTGAATGAGGCATAAACCAGATAAATGGAGAGAAAAAAGTGATGAGACAGAAACAAGACATAAATTGAGGAAAACAAGTTGTAAATGAGAAAAACAAAGAGATACAAACAAAACAACATAGATGGGAGATAAATGAGACAAAAACTAGGGTTAAATGTGGATTAGTGGGTGATAAATGAGACATGAACAAGATAAATAGAGATAAACAAGAAACAAGTGAGACATTAACATGATGAATGAGACAGAAACAAGACTTAAATGTGATTTTAAAAAGAGATAAATGAGACAGAAACAAGACAAATGAGACTCAAACAAGATAAATTAGATAAAAACGAGTGTTAGATGTAGATTAGCAGGTGATAAATGAGACATGAACAAGACAAATAGAGATAGACAAGAAATAAGTGAGACATAAACATGATAAATGAGACAGAAAGAAGACATACATGGGATTTTTTTACAAGAGATAAATGAGACTCAAACAAGATAAATGGGATTTTGACGAGATACATGAGACGTAAATAAGATAGATGGAGAGAAACAACAGAAAGGGGAGATAAACAAGTTAAATAAGACATAAATGAAGATAAAAAGGAGATACATGAGACTAGAGCCCGACTGATATGGGATTTTTGGGGCCAATACCATACTGGGGCAAAAAATATCAGCTGATATATGAAAAAAGAGCATTGCTATAGGATAAATACTGTACATTAACACAAATTATTATAATACCCAAAATATGGTTCAAGACAAAGTAGCAGAACACTATAAAATTCAAACAAGGAACTTTAATTATGAAACTGTCAACATAAGGACTGTAAACCAACTGATTAATAAGGCGAACTGTAAACACAAACAAAGCCAGCTGTATAATACTCTTACACTTAATCAACAGTTGCATATATGTTTGTTTATCTCACAAAAAAAGAAACTGAGACGTCATTAGGACGCTGTAATACATACGCTCTCCAAAACTGACATGAAAGAAACTTGGATGCTCTCCTTCACGTCTTAACAGTGTGTTTCCTCAAGGATGTTTTTGTCATAGAGCACTGAAGTTTGGTGTTATATTGTTTTACAAAGTCACAGATAAACAAGAGATATGTGAAGATAAATAAAAAATTAATATTCTTTTTTCTTATTCGGTCAGTTCCCGATGGGGCCGGGTCCTGACGGGCCGATGGGAGCTATGGGAGCCATGGAGCCACACCACATGAACGGATCATTAGGTGAGTTTCATGACAGCACAGATCTTTAGTTCCTCTCTGTCTTTGGAGATAAACTCAAAAACTGTCTCCTCCTCTTTTCCTCAGGATCTGGAGACATGGACGGGTTGCCAAAGGTGAGCATTAACTTTAACATTATCACCTCCGACCGTTTTACTCAGCACGTCCTCAAAGCTGCCGTCAGTCTGAAACCTTCTCATCAGGTTTTTGTTTCTCCACCCGCAGAGCTCCCCAAATAACATGGGGGGCATGAACAACCCGCCGGGGACGCCGAGAGACGACGGAGAAATGGGCGGCAACTTCTTGAACCCATTCCAAAGCGAAAGTGTGAGTAGAGCGAGTGGTTGACATCTCACGACCCTTAACAGTTATCCTGAACGACCTTACATGACGGGTGGATCAATGCAAGCAGAGGGACGTCCCCCCCATCCTGATCCTGGTCCTTTTTACTGTTTAGACCCTGCTTACTGTAGTAATGTTGACAAAAAAAATCACTAAAACAAATCTGGCCTGTAGTTCATTAGCCTCCCTCATACATTACATGTAAATGATATTCTGCTTGCATTCAGGCCGCTTACTAATCACGTAGTCCATCGTTTACCCTGATGATAACAAAGTGGTTTCAGTGGAGTTGGAAATGATAGAAGTTGTTAAAGAGAGGCTGTTTTCTCATTCTTGTATCTCATGACTCTGTGACGGTCTCATATCCTCCACCTGCAGAGCAACACTGAGGCACAGACTGGAAATAAAGTGAAGCCAAAATGAGCTCTCTATGGAAGCCCTGAAAGGACTTGTTTAAATAACATGACTTAAAGCACCTGTAAGGAACTTTTGCTTTAAAGAGGGGGTATTGATCTGCTTTTCCAGGCTCCAAGTCTGATAGTTCTGCAGCAGCATCACATGATTTAACAGCTCAGGTGGACACAACTGATTTTTGAAAACTATTATTTCAGTCTTTATCTTTCTCTCTATTAAAGAGACAGTAGCTGAAACTTTTAATTTCAGCTACTGTCTCTTTTACAATCAGTTACAAATTTGCTCTTTTAAAGTATCTCACCAAGGAGTGATTTTATCAACTGAGCAAATCTCAAACTGATCAAGCTGAGATCTCAGGTGAACCTGTCTGTGAACTGCTCAAACTAAATTTTTGAGTAAGTAAAATATAGTTTCACAGCAAATATATATAATTTCAGAACGTTAAATTTGATTTCAGATCATGCTTTTTCAAATTAAATGTATGAGTTCAAATTCAATTTCTAAAGGTACAAATTTCAGCCCATATGTGCTTGGTGCTGTTCAATATGTTCCATTTGGATAACATTTTAAAGCAGAGTAAATGGATACAATACCTTTAAATGGCTTTTAAATGCGGACGTCATTTGTTCAATTGATGGTCAAGTATGAATCACAAAACCACATTGAGAAAACAATTTTTTTCAGTTTTTTACTTTTTTTAAAGTAAAAAATAAATAAAAATGTGTACATGTTTCAATATCTCGTTTGACAATGTAGGTCAAATGAAGGGAAGTTGAATTATGGGCCACGAGGTGATTTTACATTGGTTCTTTTACCACACACTTACAATTGAAACACTGTAGAAAGAACTTTTTTTTTCAGCTGTTAGTCATGTAAGGATAGTACAGGGGCACAAAAGGGACAGAATAAAGACTTGAAAAAAGACAAGTACCCCCTCTTTAACTTCTCTAGGTTGACAACATTTTTGGATCCTCTTAACATGTGAAAACATTTTTTTGTCTTGAAATTGGAGGAAAAATCTGTCAATCTTTTGAAAATAACTGGAATTAACTGTCCCCTCAGGGCTTCCGTAGTTTCTTCACAAACTTGTTTTTGATTGAATCTTTAAAACTTAAATTTGGGGTTAAAATAGATCTTTGGATCTTGAGTTGTTGCTGCTTTAAACTCCGGTCTGGTTGCCTCCTGTAGCTGTGCAGGGCAGGGTGTGAGCGCCCTCTTGTGTTTAAATGTTGTCAGTGACATATCCACTCATCTGTGCCCTCCTCCCTTTCCCTCTCTCTCTCTTTTCAGTATTCACCCAACATGACGATGAGTGTGTGATTTTATTTCCTCTTTTTTTTGTACTTTTCTTTACTCCCTCCTCTATTTTTGAACCCTGCTCCTGTTTTTTTTTTTTTTTTTTTTTTTTTTTTTTTTTTTTTTTTTTT
>RPOG01001912.1:0-118268 GCA_008086565.1 Thalassoma bifasciatum
CTCCGAGTAAGATCGATCCTGCCGGTTTGCAGACCACGCCGGGGATTCAACGCTCTCAACCTGAAGAGTGTCTCAGCTGAGCCGAGAGAGACGCGTCTTCGAGAGACTGAACCCTGCTCGGGGAAACTCAGAGACTGAAGTTGGGAGAAGAACACAAAGAGACTTTCTTTTTTGAACTATTTTTTGATCCAAACGCAGCTGCCGCCTGAACCACATTCCACCCAGCGAGAGCGGATCAACCAATGAACAATTCGAACTGAATTAGACTCTCTTTGCTCCCTCCCCGCACAGCGGCTGCTGTGTGAGGGAAAAGCGGCCGAGCGTTGGCCAACGCAAGGCGCAACTTCTTCTCTGCCAGATTGGTGAGATCTTTCCGATCAGAAATTCTTATCAAGATCCACTGTTTCTAAAAATCTACTGTGCTCCTTGTCACGATTAATCGAATTGTGTTAAAGATGCCTGACAATTATTTTAACTGTGATTGATTTATTAGATTAGATGTTTTTGTTTTATTAGATAAATAAGTTGATTTGCTGATGTTTCATTTATCAAGCCTTGCTCCTGCTAAATTGCAATAAAGATCATAACCTGCATTTAAAGAGAAGATCTAAGAGATTTTGTTTGTCACTCATGCACTCCTGTTTAATGATAAAGTGGTCCCAGGTGGTGTGTTTATTTAGAATAAGGTTCTTATAGGTTGCTCTAGCCCCAGTGTGTTTAAAACAAGTCCTTGGGATCGTTTTTCCAGATCACTAAAATATCTCTCAGCAACCAACAAATGCCACGATCGTGAGAGGGTAGCTGTCGTTAATAGATGTTTATGCTTGCAGGGATTTATCCAGGCTATTCAATAGATTTTTGCAGGTGTATGAAATAGGGCTGGCATCTAGAAGAAGACAGTCAAGTAGCTGAGCTTAAATACTCTCGCCCCCCAGGCTAAGCAGATCTCAGTTATTCTGTTTGGTAAACCCCATCAGATATCTGTTTTCCTAACCCGTGGGATGGAGGCCTGGTCATCTAGCTCTTAAAATAGAGTAAAATTGAGGATCGAAGACANATAGATTTTTGCAGGTGTATGAAATAGGGCTGGCATCTAGAAGAAGACAGTCAAGTAGCTGAGCTTAAATACTCTCGCCCCCCAGGCTAAGCAGATCTCAGTTATTCTGTTTGGTAAACCCCATCAGATATCTGTTTTCCTAACCCGTGGGATGGAGGCCTGGTCATCTAGCTCTTAAAATAGAGTAAAATTGAGGATCGAAGACAGTATCAAAAGAAATACTCTGTTATTACTATGCAATAAAATCAAAGAAGCACAAAAGTACAGCAAGGGTGTGAGTATCTTTATCTTATTCAGACAACAAATAGTCCAAACATATAGGTCTTTGTTTATGGTAAGAATAATAAAGGTCATAAGCTGTTTTTCACTGGACAACTGTCTGTCTTGTGTTGTTTGCTTCTTCTGCTTTTGCTTCCATGACAAAGCACTTTGTTGTCATTCTTTTAGAGGGGCTACACATTAAGTTATTATCATCAATAATGAAATCTTGAGTTTAAAAAAAAAAAAAAGTCCAGGTAACATCATTCCTATGTTTCACTGCTATTCTGTGCGTCTACATCACAATTTCACTTTCAGGTTTGATTTAGAACTGATTATGAAAGCAAAACTCAGACGTTACATTGTGTTCCCATCCTGTTTATTACTGATTTTACCTTCAATGCTCTATTCCCCCATACAATTAATGACTGATATGCTTGATACCAAACAAAAAAAGTATTCAGAACAAAACATACTAAGTTAGACCACCTGAAACAACGTTAGCTCATGGATAAACAGGGTGGTTACAGCTAACCGAGCTAACTTCAGCACCAAACACAAGCTCCCACAACAACTCACCTGCTAGCGGCTTGACTCAGAAAATCTTTGTAAACATCTGATCCTTCAGGAGCAGGAGCCAGTCTTCGGGTGTCATTCGTGCCTAACAAACCTGTTTTCAAGCACGTACAGTCGGATCCAAACTGCTGGTCACCTCAGCCTCAGCCTCGCTCAGCCGGCGGCTGCTGTTGTGTTTCTGTGGCAGCGACAACAGCAGCGGCTCTGACACTATTGCGCAACGTACGACGTCAGTTAACGTAAATAACGTATGGGAAAACAGTGAAAGCGGACTCGATATAATCAGCTGTGTTTGTTCAAATCATGACGGAAATCAGATGATCGTAGTCGGAGCTGTCAAACATTTGTAATGTGGGGAAATTCTCATCTGAGCTTTGTTTGTTGGGGTAGGAACCAAATCGCGACAGAGATTGTTTCCAACTTCCCGATTTCATGCGACCATCCCGGATGCATGGAGCGTCGATCCATCCTAATTAAAATAAATCTAAAATTATTCAAAACAATAAAAGGACCAAAAAACACACAAAAAAATAATAATATAATTTCATGCTGAAATAAAAAAAAATATCTTCTTTGATTTACAGTTGTGCCCAAAAGTTTACCCCCTCCAGCAGAATTTCTGATTTTTTTTTAACCTTTTCTCAGAAAATATGAATTATAACACAAAATCCTTTCTATCACTCATGGTTAGTGGTTGGGTGAAGACATTTATTGAAAAAAAAAAACAACAAAAAACAGTTCATTCTTTTTAAATCATAATGACAACAGAAACTTCAAAAATGACCATTATGAAGTTTAAACAACTTTGGTGGTTTTGGCCTGATAAATGCACAAAGGTTAACACAAATGGGTTTGAATGTCTACTAAAGGTAACCATCCTCACCTGTGATCTATTTGCTTGTAATCAGTGTGTGTGTGTAAAAAAATGAACAGGGTCATTTTTGAAGTTTCTGTTGTCATTATGATTTACAAAGAGTTAACACAGTTGTTTGTTAATAAATGTCATCACCCAACCTCTAACCATGGGTGACAGAAAGGTTTTTGTGTTATCGTTCATCTTTTCTGAGAAAAGGCCAAAAATTCTGCTGGAGGGGGTGTGAACTTTTAGGCCCAACTGTGCATGACATGCTCCCTCTGGCAAGCTTTTCATATATTGATATACTGAAACATATCAAAACTGTACTCTTTGTTATTGTACAATGATTTGATATAAATAATATAGTTGTAAAAAAAAGTATACCACTGAAAAGATTGTACTTAATTGAGTAGATAGTAATCTGGCACAGGGAATTAATTATTATGTAGAAGAAATCACAAGAAACATACAATTATAATTTCTGATTTTTGTCTTCAAAAGAGATGGGGTCAATCACATCCTTTCTAGAGTAGCCATAATACAGGTTTATAGAGTTACCGCCATTTATTAATATCAGTGTGCAATAATTAACAAGAAGCAAACAAAACATTCACACCACACTTAATCACTTTACTTAACCATGCCCTGTTTAGTGTGTTATCTTAGTGTGTTGATTGTAGTTGTTTCTATGAGGTGGTGAGAAGATAATGGTGTACTTTGACATTGTAAAGCTTAGAATCCATACTGTTGCTTCACACACAAGTTTCCAAGATGTTGTTGACTTGAACAGGTGTTCATTTTAGAACCAGGAAATAGTTTTTCTGATGTTCTTTCTCCCTGACAACAGGTTGTTTGGCAGAAATACAAGACTGTTGCTGTTGCTTAATTCTGACTGGTTGTCACCTATCAAGTTAAAACATCTCATCGATATAATCATATTATTGACAGACTCTCAGGTTTGAACAGATCACTGTAGTAAAACAGTGTTTTCGCCTTTAGCCCATGCTCCATCTCTCTCCTCTTTAGCTTTCTTCTGCCCCTTCTGTGTCAGACAGTTCAGCACCAGTGTCCGCTATTACTTCTAAATATATCCAAGAAATTCTTTTCAGCAGAGAAAAAATACACATCTCTCTTCTCACTGCTATATTTCATCAGCTAGCAGGGTGTTGTCATAGGCTACGTTTATATGGAGACGATCAAAATTGTAGACGCAAAAGTGGCGTCCTCAAGTTTTCCCCCGCGTTTAGACGAGTGTCCTCAGGAGATGCAATAGTGGGTGAAATTCAACGCCAGGCCACTAGGTGGTGCTGTGATAGACCGCCGCCATACGCCTTTAGAAGAACATGCATGGGTAGCATTGTCTATTTCTGTTCTATTCCCTGGATGAACGTACATGATGTTTTTTGCCGTTTAGACGGGGGCGTAACCACGATCGTCTTTTTTGTCTGTCAATTTGGTGTCACATGCTGCTGGAAATTGAATTTCCTGAGGGAACCTTCCCAAGGGATTAATAAAGTTCATATCTATCTATCTATCTATCTATCTATCTATCTATCTATCTATCTATCTATCTATCTATCTATCTATCTATCTTTAGTCTTGAGATTCCTGCAGACTCACTGCCCCGCCGGTTGGTCGCCCTTCCGACAAAATATTCTGTCGGATTTACGTGCAATCGTCCCTGTGTAAACGGGACTATAGAGACTTCGGCGTGCTGTTCCGTCTGACCTGATCAGTAAGTTAGGAATTAGCATTTTAGAATAGCCTATTTTAGCGCTGATAATTTGATTCAGATTGGGGATCATTAACAAGCATGTCCATATGAGACTTTTCCAAGATTACTTAAAAAGTCCTCACAGTCCCTTTAACCAGTTGTGTGCATTATGAGAGACTACTATCTTCTTGTGTCTTCATGAATGGTACGGTACTTTTTGGCAGGCAGCTCTAAGAACCTGATTGGTCGAAACTGTGTACGATGCCCCCGAGGCTGCTGTTCTGATTGGCTGCGGCCTCATGAGCTCCACCAGGTCCCACCCAGCTCTCAGTCGCACACGTACAGAGACAGGACTCAACATGGCTGAAGCGGAGGGAAGCGAGGTAACTTCTGGAGGAATTTTTCAGGAGATTTTCACCTCCCCGTTGAATCTGACTCTGCTCAGCCTCTGCTTGTTTCTGCTGTACAAAATATTCCGCGGAGACAAGCAGCCAGATTTCGGGGAGGTGGAGCAACCGCTGCCTAAACTGAAAAAGAGGGATTTTACCCTCCCAGAGTTGAAGCCTTATGATGGACTGCAGGACCCCAGGATCCTCATGGCTGTCAACGGGAAAGTCTTCGACGTGACCAGGGGAAAGAAGTTTTACGGACCAGGTACGTTGGCTTTGCCCTGGCAAACAGTCAAGGTGGTGGTACGACCTGTTCCAACGTCCATCTCCTTTAACGGACGTAACGTCATTGGTGGCTGCTGGCCTGAGACAACCGTGCGTGCAACTGCTTTTACACTGTGTGACATTTTACTGCCACCGTTCTTAATCACAGGACATTTTTAAGTTATATTAGTTAAGTTAAAGTTTGAAACTGGAAGCTTACGCCACACCCCCTTCAGTTTGCGAGCTGAGATCCCGTTTCACAACAGAGGAGCGGCTGTAGCCTTGAGACCAGAGATCGTCTATGGAAACAGATGAGTTACCTGGTTGTTAGGAAGAATTATGCAGCTTGACAAACTTAGCTGCATATGAAACGACAAAAAGGTGCAGATTTTTAAACCAATATTATATAAGAAAAAATAGATGACCTCGTATTGGATATTTATCTAAGTATTACGGGTTAATCACCTGACACGACCTAATCATAAGGTCAATGTGTGTCTGTGTAAAAGGCTGTTCGAGGTCATTCTGTGATTTTGTCCACTGATGTTTGTGAGTCTGTTCTCTAGTGTTAATATCTTGTTCTCTGACTTTTAATACACAGGAGTAGCTTCTATCAATCTTCAAACACAGCCTGTAACCTGTTTCAAAAGCACAGTGGAAATGTAAAGGTAGTAGCTTTCCTTGAAATGATTTTCTATAAAAGATTTTCTGAAGTAAGAATCTGCCTTGTCATGCCTTATGGTGACGCTCCCCTTTCCAAGAAACTCATGAGGTGTTAGACCTCCCTGTTTTTAATCATATCTCAGACTGTTACCTCTGTTGCCTGTAACCTCTGACCAACATGATAACTCACTGTCACGCAAACTTCCTCACTGCACTGCAAAGTTTGTCCTGAGGCTAAAAATTCCCCAGATTTGGGCTGCAAACCAATAAAAATGTCTGAGAAAAGCTTAGTTTTCAAAACAGTCATGTTTACCTACATATTGTACTCAAATATATTGCACTAGTTTCCTGATCTGAGTTTGTTGAATAGCCACCAGTTTATAAAGAAAACAACCTATTTTTATAAAATGCCACAAAATAGGGATTGAAGACCCCATTTCACATCTTATGTCAAGTTCACAGTTGACTGGGGCTACGTCCTCATGTAGCTGGGTATCTGTGAAATCGTGTAGTTGTACATTTAGGCCTGTCATCCACACGACACTGCAGATTTATGTCACTGAAAACATTCTTTCCTGAAAACTCCAGCCAAAGTGAAGATTTAGAAAACTCTAGTTTCAGTTGTGTTCTGTCCTTTCCCAGAGGGACCATACGGAGTGTTTGCAGGCAGAGATGCATCCAGAGGCCTTGCAACTTTCTGCCTGGAGAAGGAAGCTCTGAAGGATGAACACGACGACCTGTCCGACCTGAACGCCATGCAGCAGGAGAGTCTCTCTGAGTGGGAGACTCAGTTCACCTGTGAGTGTGACATGATGGCATATAGCCTGAAAATACTTGTGGTCAAAGGAACAAACACTTTTAAGTTTTTACAGAAAAAGACGAGAAGCTTTAAATAGTCTCATCCAGGGGCTTTAACAAGTATGAAGCTAAATCTAACATTCAGTGTTTCGTATTTATTGGGAGCTCATTGAAAAGTATTTGAGTTTTCAAAAGTATGGATAGAAAGAGAAAAAGAGTGTCAAGAGTTACCAAAGCAGAACGACACTCCACAGGCTGCCATCTTTTTCTTGAGTTTCTATCTGATCTTCAATTTTCATGTGAGCTTTAAATGTTTTTTTTTCTTTTATCTTTCCAGTAAAGTATGACTATGTTGGTAAGCTCCTGAAGCCCGGTGAGGAACCCACAGAGTACACAGATGATGAGGAAGGAAAAGACAAAAAGAGCGACTAAGACTAAGAGGAAAACAACAAGAGATGCCTTAATGTTTCTATGAAGATTTTTTTGCTTCGCGTTAAGACCATTCAGAGAAAACTTGCAGACATGCTTCCTGATATTTTTGGACCAGATTGACCGAATTCGATGATTGTGATTTGACGGCTAAGTGGCATTTACATGTATATATTCTGTGTTCTGAAGTGGAGCTGTTCTGTTTTGCTAGTTCAGTTAACTCATGCCTATGATTCCTTTATTGATGGACCATTCCCAGGAGACAATGAAGACGGTTATACGTCCTGTAGGTTGAGAGTTGTTATATACTCTGTTAATATCACTGATAATGTTGTCACTGGTTGCTCATTTTCCTTCTGTCACATCGATTGGCTCAGTTCACATTGGAATGAATCATCTCAGGAAATATTGTCATTTAAGAATAAAAAAAAACATAAGAAGACTGGAGCCAGAGTAAATGAAAATAAATTCACAGACTTTTGTATAAAACTGATGTAACTATCGCACCTGCACCTGTCCTGACGCTGAACTCTGCAACAGCCATCCCTATTATATTTTCAAACTCCCCACAAAACCTTATTCAATTGAAAACAGATGAACTAAACAATCTTGGATGTTGATACTGTCTTCGCAGAAACAGGTTTAAAAAAGATAAGTTTTGATTTTTTTTCACAAGCTGTATAAGTTACTTGCTGTAACAAGTTGAGTCATGTTTGGCTTCATTCACTTTTATGAAAGGTTTTGTTATTGCCTAATACAAGATGACATTTATGTATTGATATTTTTAACATTAAAGCCCAGTGTACCTCAGCCTCCTCCCAGAATAATGTAATTAATGTTTTATACATGGATTTTCTGCAGTTTTCGATGATATTGTACAGCTAAAAAGGACAATCCACATGGTTCTATCAACAGACCGGCAGTAGTGAAATCTTAAAGGGTCAGTATTTCATATTTGACATCTACTTTTGCGATCAACTTACTATTACTGGTAAAAAAAAAATCTGAACAGTATGCGTTGTATATTTTCTGTCTGAGATTTGAATTGTTGTTGATTCTTTATACAAGTTGAGTTCTGTCAGGTAGACTGTAGGTCAGGAGAGTAACGTGCAATGAGTCCATAAAAAGAAAACAAAAATTTGAAATTAATAGAGTTCACAGAAAAAAGATGACGCATCGCAGAAAAAAACAATCCCTCATCCCAGCCAGTGGTTTGTGAATTGTCTTTATAACACTAAGTCTAATGTCAGACATCGACTGAGGACACAGCACTGTAAAAAACTTTTTCCACTCAGACACTACTTCTCTGCCACAGTCTTGGCTAATCAGCTTGTTACTGCATGCTGTTTGTATCATATTCAAATCACAACTGATCAATTATGAAACACTAAAAATAATGACATTCATTCAACAAAACCTTTCATGATCCGTATTGTGCAGGTGCAAGGCTCATACGACCAGTACCCCGTAGCTCACAAATCTGATCTGCAGAAACCACTCATGAAGACATATGATGAAGTTTTAACATGGAACTCTATATGGCAGAAAACTGTATTTACATGACTGTAGAAAACTGTGGTTTTGTAACATCGGTTTTTTCTTTCTTTTGCAAAGCTGAAATGTAAGGGATTAAACAAGGGAACCATTTAACATTGCAGAAACACAAACACGTATTGTTGTAACAGGCCTGTTGTAATCTCAAGATGTTATTTTGATGTAATAAAGAACTATAAAAAAAATAAAACCCATCAACCCTTCATTGTTGACTATGAAGTCACAGTTATTGTGGGGGCAATAGGTTATTGTTTAATACCACCAGTGCGACGACTGTTTAAAGGACAGCACTCTTCTGGACTTTGAGTAGTAAGTAAGTGAATACCAAAATACATCAGAAAAAAAGTGATGTCAGAAGTGGGATTCGAACCCACGCCTCCATTCGGAGACCAGAATACCCGTTCAACCGGAAGGTATTACCTTGAGTCTGGCGCCTTAGACCACTCGGCCATCCTGACACGATGGTTCTTAGCGTCGCTAGACACGAATTTAAACATTGTACTTGATTTTAACATAATTGTATTCTTATAGACAAAGAAAATCAACAGAGGTACCCAGTGCGGTCTCTTCGAAAGCGTTTTGTGTTTTAATGTCTTCGATGAAATCTTTCACCTCCTTTGACGCGCTTGACGGGTAGGTAGTAAACGCGCATGCGCATGATCTTACCCATTACTTCCGCTGGTGTACGTGCGGCCGCGGCCATATCATCCAACATCTTCAAGGGTAACAAGGAGAGAAACAGGCAGAGCACCATGTTCCGGTTTACTAAAGCTGCGTTAAACATCACAAGTAAGTGAATATCATTTTAAAAGAGGGATAAGTTGTTTTTACGTATTTAGGTACATCAGGGGTTTATTATGTGTGAAATAAAGATCATACAGGCCCATCTTTGGTGAGTGACCGCGGCCAGCATGCTAACATCAACAGCACACGGCTAGTCTGCTAACATCAGCAACCACCGCAAGAAATGTTTTTATGAACATGAAATACATCGTAAATGAGTACCAAAGTGTGCTTTAATCTACTCATATTGATTTTGTTTAACTTACACTGTCTATCGATGGGCAACCCTTCGATGACATTGTCTGACATACTGACCTAACGTCATATAATATTGAGCTTCCTTGAGCCTAAATGTTTTTTTAGCACTACTAGAAAAAATAAACTGAAGATATCAAAGAGTAATATATTTAATATTGCAGCTGACCTAAATAAAGGTGTAGTTTGAGGTAAAATAACAAAGGACGAATGATATTTATATGATCTGACGAGCTGCTTTTGTGAATAATTTCTCTTTCTCATTAACTTTGATGCATTTTCAAACACTTAACCACCATTTGCAATTTCCAGAAAGTTGAAAATTAGCTTGAACATTCTACCAGAGAATTGCAATATTGCTTTTTTTGTGAAAGTTATTGACACATTTTACTCAAAGATTTCAAAATGTTTTCTGACAACAGTTTTTCTCAAGCCTCAGTGTCTTAGTTGTATTTCACTGATGTGTTTTCAGTTCCATAAAGTAATTTGCATCTCCATTTTAGTCAATCACCTGAAAGGGTCACATGAGGCCATCCCTGTCAACAGTGTGCAACTGTATGCATGTTCCAGTTTTAGTTTCAGAGATATGCTGTAGCTTAAGTTATGATGTGAGGGAGTAAATCACATTGTGATACATGTAAAGTAGGTAAACAGAGTACTACAAAGAACTGAGAGATAAGACAGAGTCTGAAAACCTGTATTCACTCCTTTTAGAGTTGGCGCGTTTGTGTGGTAAACTTGCTTGACAGTCTAATAAGAAACGTTGTCCCCTTTTATCTATCCATTTACTCTCTATGTGTTTTATGGCAAAAAATAAAATGCCTGAAACTTAGGCTTGGTTAATTACATTTATGCCTGACCTAACCATGAAAACTTTTTGTTTGTTCAGGCCAGGCTGCAAGGCAAGTGAGGCATGGATCCTCTGCAGCACCAGATTTTCACACTAAGTATGGCAATGGTCTGATGGCTGGTGGAGCAGTCTTCTGTGTAGCTGTGTGGTCATATGTAAGTAATGAATACTCACTTGTCATAATTAGTTTATGTACAATCTCAAAATGGGGGTACAAATGCTACAAATTCTGCTAAGTTGTTATTGGTGGAGGAGAAAGATGTCATACACAAACACTCAACCTAAGATCTGGAGACCTACATAGTAAAAGACAAGCACACTGCTGCGTCAGATATCATTGTACTCTGAGACTTTAGGCATCAGTACAGAAAGCTGTAGAGTAAGGATCATATTGTTGTATTTCTTTGTTTTGAGGCACAGTGAAACAAAAGATTATTTATCCAATCATGTATGTTTTTAAACTTAGTCTTGAACATTTGCTTTCTCCTGGGGCTGAACTGAGCAGGTGTGCTATGAGATTTCATCCTAGTTCATTTTTAAAACTTGTTTAGAAGTATTTTGATATGAAATGAGGCTTGAAGCCATAAAGGTCAAAGGGTAGTATGATTCCTTTGAAACTAATATTCTCCTGTCTTGCAGGTACTGACTCAGACTGGCATCACCTGGAATCTGTCACCTGTTGGGAAGGTCATGCCCAAAGAGTGGAGGGAGCCTGAATCTGAGGAGTGAAGAGGCCACCTGACAGACCAATATCTCCCCTGATAATAAACTTTCCGGTTGTACAGATGAATAATAAAATATCTGCCTGTTCAGACACTGAACACCTGTGTTTATTCCAACATGTTACTTTGTTCAAATAAATTAATTTTGATTCTACTGACCAATGTGTTTTGTTTGCGTTATGGAAATGGTAGCCAACAATTTAACCTCCCCAGGTATCCCTTATCTTTCAAAGTACGTTTCTAGTTGTCTAAGTTCACACTTTATCAACAACATTAGTGATTTTCACATTTGAGAATGGAAGGAATTGAAATGACACTGGAGACCTCTAGGTCTCTGTGCAAATAGATAAATGAAGTGAGCACATCAAGATATTAAGTGATGGAGAGTCAGGAGTGACAGTTTATATTTTTCAAACTGATGTTTTACATGTAAACCATGTTTCACCTGGTACGAGTAAAGTCAAAGGGCAAATCTGCAAGTAGAAAAGTTCATATTATTTGCATACAAACTATGCGCCTCAAACCGTACTTGAATAAAATAACCAAAAAGCGAGAATCAGAACATATAAGAAGCACATGATGTCTATTTTTAATACACCTTGAGCTCTCCAGTCAAAACTGGGTCTGGTTTAACAGCCCTCCCACCCGTATTCAACTATTTTTTTCTAATTAAGAGAAAAGAATAGCTTAAGGGGGTTGGGTCTCTTTGAAATGAGTAACATGAGGACTAACGTTAAATATAGATGTGTCTCAAATTTGGGAATTAAATAATGCAATAAACTAAGTGATGATTGTATTGTACTCTCTGTTGGGTTTCAAAAAGCATTGAAAGATGAAATAATAAAGTATTACAATTTAACATAAATGAAAAGAAGAGTAGTTCTTGTTGATTTGTTTTGTTTGTATTAATACTCTGGGTTACTTTATGGATTTTACAGAATAGGCAAATATAAGCCTTGACTTCAGCCTACTTCTTTTTAGGTTACAGAGTTTGTACTTGTAAATTGTAAATTTTAAAAAGTTTATCAATGGGATCTCCTCCCAGAGAATACATATATATGCATGGTATTTGTATGCATGCATCTAAAAGCACAAACCCACTTGAAGTGAAGCACACTAACGTTTTAGCAGGTTATATCACAACAGCAGCAAGTTTGATTTCTCAATTACAGTAAAACTTATAACAGGTGCATTGTTTGTAAATAAATAAAGAGAGAATTCTTCAAAAGCTATATTGCGCTTTTTTGTAAGTAAATGCCTTGTGAAAGCATGTATAAACGTTTTCTTTTGTTATTGTTCCGTTTTCGTTTTGGAAACTGGTTGCACAAAATGTAATTTCTGTACAGTTGCGTGAAACTGAAATGAAATATTCATCATTCATTCATTTCAATTTATCCGTTTTTTTATTTTCATTTTTTATTTTTTGTGTATTCTGCATACTTTCGAATTTTGCGTTTGTTGTGAGAATATTGCTGTAACTATGAATTTGAGAACAGCAATATTGGATAAAGGTACATTTCCTGTGTAAGTGTTTGCTGTTTATGGTCCAATCATTGACAGAGTTGAGTGAAGCAGCGAGGAAGGCAAGAGTCTGACGTCAGAGAAATAGACAACAGCGGCAGCCAATGGAATGCGAGTCTCTGTTCTAACGGGAGCCAATCAGCGCCAGGAGGTGTGCCCAGTCCCGCCTTGCCGGTGTTCCTCCGCGCTGCGCTAAGGTCACTGCTGTCATTCGGTAGCTAAACCAGCCGAAGGAAGTGAGGGAGACTCATCTAGGAAGGTCCAGGAAAGAAGCAGAAAAACCAGCAACATGTCCCTGTCTACGAAACTCACCCTGGACAAGGTGGACGTCAAGGGGAAGAGAGTGATCATGAGGTGGGTGAGCGCTGAGCTGCTGCGGATGACTTGGACTATTTAACATTGAAAAGCAGCATGACATATTGGAGATGTTCTGTCCTAAAACAACCGTCTTAAACTGCCCTGCACCCCAGCAGCTCTCATAGTTTTACATAAAAGTTAAAGTCAACGTTGATCGTGAGTTAGCACGGATGAAATGGCAGAGGACAGGAAGTGCACTTGCTGGTAGTCACGTTTTCCAGTCATGTTACGTGCCCGTGAGGGGATGCAGCATGGATGCAGCTGACTGCATCCTGGATGTACTCGGTGTGTTCCTTTGAGTGAGGGTACACTGACATCACAGCCAATCTAATGTATTTGGTATAAGCTGCACAAATTGTGTCACATGCATTGGCCTCATGAGGAAAGCCAATGGTTATCAAACATCCCCCTTTTGGAAATTAATTTATGTAATTTTTTTGTCCTGTTTGGGCACTAAAACCTTTGAAAGTGTGAAAAAATCTGATGCAAGTGACTGAAAACCAGTTTTACATACTTTAAAATCATGTTTTCATAGTCTGATCTAACATCTCCCTATAGTTTTGTCACTACTACAGTCGAAACCCTAAAGATAATCAGATTACAATGATATAAGACAGGAGGGCTGGTTAGTAGTCCTTGTTAATAGAAAAAAAGCCAACTGTAATCCTCAGTTTTGCACTTGGGATAGTTTCAAATTTCTCGATTGTTCCCCAAAAGATAAATCCTCCTTTGTATGTTTGACTGAATGACAAAAACTGAAATCTGAGCAAGTGTGTGTTTTATTTTTAGTAAAAAGTGTCTTGTTAGAACTGATATGAGCCACATTTATTAGACCAATCCAAAAAAATGTCCTGTTTCAAGTTATTTAAAGACAAAAATGATGTTAGATGGGGAAGAAAAAAAGTTTTTTCTATCAAGGCATTATTCTAATTTCAAGAAACCTGTCGAGCAAATTTTCTTACCCCATTGGAATTTTTCTTTTTCACTCATTACAAGCAATTCAGACATAATTTTTGTCTTTGAATAACTTGTAATAGGACATGTTTCTGGACTCAAATCAAGAATGCAAAGACAGTTCTTTCTAAAATGAGACATAAACTCCTCAGTTTTTGCAGTGTGTTCAGCAGGCTAATTTGGTGTCTTGCTCAGAGGTATTGCAGTCCACAGAGGTTGTAATCCCCTAAAGTACAATCTCTTTAGCTGGAAGGACGTCCTACTAATATGTTAACAGAAAAGGTCGTGAAATACAGCACAGTTGTATTGTAGTATTTTTCAGGGGGATTTCTTTTTCCTGCAGACTGTGAAAGCTAATGTGGATGTGAGTGCACTTGAAACTGACACCCTCGTGGAAATGTCAGAGAGCCATTCTGGTTTGCTCGGCCCAGTGATGCAATGACAGGCGGCATAGGACAAGGTTCACCGGCTCCAGCAGCCCCCAGCTCGGCTCGGTGTTAAAAGGTCAACTTCACTCTCTAAGTTGGGTTTGTCTATGTAGAGTGAGACCTATGAGACAATACTTACTTGACATCACGCCCAGGGCCTGTCATAGCTTGCAAGAAAATTTGTGCCTATTCTTTTTTTAAATGTCAAGCTCCAGAGTTCAGAGGAGTGTCTGATGTGAGCAGGTATTGAAAACGGGGAAATGGGAACACTACTGGAGAGACCGGCAGCATCTGACAGAATTTTGTTCTGCTGCAGGAGCCAGACAGTGACTTCTTGAAGAGGCATCATTGTGGCTTATAGTTCACTGTTGGATGTCAGTGTTATGGTCATGATGCAGTTGTAATAAATGTCAGTTAAATGATGAAAAAGGAGAATTTCAGTCTGATTACTTGACCACCTGTTGACTTTTTAGTTGAGAGTTAATCAGCTTTCATACTTGTGCTTCAACCTGAAGAAGTTTTGTTATAAAAGTAATGTGACCACAGCTTTTCTGATAAAATGATCAACTGTTTTAAGAGTAAGCTGTAATATTGTTAAATTGTTCCCTACATATATAGAAGCTGTAGTTCCTAAGCGGGCTTCTCAGGTTACCCAATTTTCTGTGCAGAACCACGTAATTTCCCAATTTCCAGAGCTCTATCTGCTCTCCGATCCTCTCAATGAAAGCTTAAAAGCCAAAAAATAAAAACAAATAAAGCTCAGGATGACTTTTTTAATGTCTCATTTCATCTGCAATGTAAAATATCTTGCTGACTGTTGTTGAGAAGAAATGTTCACAGTCAAGTCGTTGGGATTTTGATCTTTTATTTAAAAGGAATTATGAAAAGGCCTCCATCATGAACCATAACTGATGGTTAAAAATACTCCAGCCTCTCTTTAATATCAGAAATAAAGAGAAGATACACTATTAGATTACACAAAATTGCACTGTGTGTTGAACATATTACAGTAGATTTGCGGGGTGATCCTTATGTATGTTTTCTTTCAGGTTAGTATCCCATTGGTTGATTTGTTCTCTTTGCAGCTGCATTCCATTGAGCTTCATTCATGGTTGTGTAAACTGTCTCTTATGCAGAATAGCTTTGACACTGAGATATATCTACGCCTACTTTGTGCTCATGAAGTGTAAAGAGCAGCGACTGATGGAGCGATACCAAACCAGGAAAGCTCTGCAGTTTGTTGTGTCTGTACTTGAGCTTTTGAGCTGCTGAATTTGCTGACCGCTGGGTTTTTAGAGTATAACAATGGTTACCTGTTATTACAGCAGAGAGTGCTGTGTGTCTGTGTACGGCCTGATTATGTGTGTCGTGCATCAGGATCTCAGTCAGACAGACAGAGGAGGGAGGGAGGGAGGGGTGTTATGTAAGAGAGCGGAGTACGAGGGATGCAGCATGTTCTCAGGATCTGTAGCGTTCTCTGCTGCGTGTGTGACCAGCTCACTGAGCAGATCGATGTACATACATGAATGCTGCCATTTTAATGTCTTGACATGTCTCTGTTGAAGTGATTCTTATGATTATACAGATACGAGAACACAATGTGTCAACCAAACACTTGTTGTGTAACAGAAAAAAAGGGGCGTGGCAAATTCAATGAAAGCCCTCTCTCTGAAATAACCTAAATCATCATTATCACTATTTTTGTTGTATTTGTAAGATTAGACCGTTTTATTAGAATTACTTTCTATATGTGATGTTGATGATGAGCTCACATTAGTGAATGATATTCCCTGAAGAGGTTGTGATCATTGTTGCTGCTGTTGCCGTGTGAAAGCCCGGTTGATGCGTGCATTTTTGTCCAAAAGGAATTGTCAGTATTGACATTAATCCTATCACTATCTCTTTTTGAGATCGTTTAATCCTTACTGGAAAACATTAAACTGGGGGGATTTGACACAAAAACTGTACAAGACTAAAGAGGAGGTTAGGGAATAGTACCTTTCACATTCAAACCTACATGGTACTGAAAATTGGTACAACCACTCAACTATGTACCAGTTTTCTGCACTTTTGTGTGTTTATGTTGTAATAAATGTTAATGTGTGTGATAAAATCTTAACATATTTCAATTTTAACATATTAATCTCTAAATATATAAACTTAAACAAATATCAAAATAACATTCAACTGTTTTTACTGTAACATTGCAGTTTTTTCACAAATTTCTTCATCATGAAAATCCTTAACTAAAATTACGTACTATTTAATAAATTAACAACAACTACTCAGTGTTTTTCTTTATAATGCACAAATCAAAAACCAGCTGTACTCCATGCCCCATGTCTGTCATGGAAAATCACCTACTCCTTCACTCCCTCACAGTCACAAGGATGCGTTTAGGTATCAAAACATGGTACCGTTCGATTTTGCATAAACCAATACTCGGTACTATTGATGGAATTTGGTCAGTACTTAAAACAGTACCTACTTCAGTACCTATCCCTAGAGGGGGTATTGTGCTGGAATTAGCACCTTAAAAAAAGTGCTATTCCCCATGAATGATTTCACACATGTCCCAAAAACCTTGAAAGTCTTATTATAAGTCTGTTTCTCTTGCCTTATCAAACTGTCTCTCTTTCAGGGTTGACTTCAATGTGCCAATGAAGGACAAGCAGATCACAAACAACCAGAGGTGAAGTTCATTTAACTTTCTGAAACTCATTTTCTGCTATTTAAGTTAAAAGCAAATCATCATCATTAGTCAAGTCTAGTTTTGTACTCAGGATCAAAGAATACAAAAGTTAGCAGTGTGCTGAATTAGAGAATAAGTACAAAGACTGATTTGCAGAATGTGCGTTTTCATCAATCGTCAGGGTCAAAGCTGCTGTTCCCACCATCAAGCACTGCCTGGACCACGGGGCCAAATCTGTGGTCTTGATGAGTCACCTGGGTCGTCCCGACGGAAACGTTATGCCAGAGAAATATTCTCTGGAGCCCGTCGCTGCTGAGCTCAAGAGCTTGCTGGGAAAGTGAGTAGCTGTGCTTAAGGCAGAATGAAACCAAAGACAGTTCCTCTGTTAGGATGATTAACAAAGGGCACTTACTTAAAAAGCACTTTTTAAGAAAACAAACATTTGCAAATCTGTGACTAAGTATGGCAGTATTCAAGAGTATAACAACCAATAGATCTCAGCCTGTAGACAAGACTAAATTCATTTAGTAATTTAGTCACGCCACATCAGAATCTCGTCTTCTTTATCTCTGTTGCTGTTCTTTTATCTTATCACAAGTAGGGAGAGCTTACTCCGTCTTGATTGTAATGGGATCAGAAATCCTTTCCCCTGTCCTCATGGCTCCTGTGACTCTGCAGGGACGTCACCTTCCTGAAGGACTGTGTGGGTGCGGAGGTGGAAGCCGCCTGCGCCAACCCCGCTACCGGATCCGTCATCCTGCTGGAGAACCTTCGCTTCCACGTGGCCGAGGAGGGGAAGGGCAAAGATGCCTCCGGAAATAAGGTGAGTGTAGAAGTGGTGGCTTTTTTGAGGAGATGTAACGTTTGAAAATCTAATTATATAGGATGTAATTCCCCAAAAAGTCCAGCTGTTTCATACTTTACAAAGCAAACTTTTGGAAACTTCATTGCTTCATTGAAAGTAACAGAGTTTACAGATGGGCTAAAATCTTTGACATATCAAATTGAGTAATGACCTTCAGTGATCAATACATTTATAAGCTGCGGACGAAACTGCTTCATCTGAGAAGATGTTACAACTTGTCTCAGACTTAGATAAAATGATTTCTTCAGACATAACAATCTTGGAGGATGACATTATTCTTTAAAAGAAGGCACATCACAGGCTTGAGTGTCTCCGCATGTATTTTCACTGATGGGTCATCTTAAAGAAAAATGCAGAGTCACTGCAGCTGCAGAGTCACTGTGATGATGTCATAGTCCAGAGAGCTGCAGAGTCTCTTGTTCTTAATCCACTATAGTGGACCACCCAAACCCAACGTCTGCTTTTTGACTAACATATGTGCATTAGGTGTTTTTATATATCTTTAGTAATGTCACAAATTAGATCCGACTGTTTGCCGGGTTTGTGATTTAATGTGATGCAGCACTGCACCCGTCTACATAAAGGTCTGAAACCACAACAGGGTTCCTACACGTCCTGGAAAACCTGGAAACCTTGGAAACCCAGAAAATGATCAACCATTTTTTTCAGGGTTTCAAGGACAATATTCTGCTCATGAAAAAAAGAACCACTATGAAGGACAAGAGGTCTGTTTTTGCTGCCCCCAAAGCAGAGCTCACTTGGTGCAGCCACATTTGGCCTCTTAGTTTGCACTGAAACATGTTTTAATCTGCCCAATGAACATCAATTAATTTATTATCCTGAGACACAGTTGATCCTCCAACACCACACTCGTATGTTAGGACTCATGTCAGACTTTATGGCTGTTGGACATCTGTAGCTCTGAGCAGCTCTGACCTGCTGACATTTATCCTGAAGGTCAGCAGGGTAATCCCGGCTGGATGTGTTTCTTTTCCTGTCCAGAAAGGCCTGGTTGGTATGCAGTGTGTATTTGAGTGTGTGTTTGAGTGGGTGTGTGTGTGTGTTACTACTGTACAGCTGCACGGTATCAGACAAGAACCAACTTTGAAGATGTACTGAGGAGAAGAATCACAAGATTTATCCCAAGTTCAAGTTGTGACACTATAAACTAGGATAAAAATATCAAAATGTAATTCCGAACAAATAAATTCAAATACTAAAGCAGATTAAAAATAAATGTGAACATGTTCCCTTAGTTATTTTACAGCGTTAATTTTGTTTCTGAAAAGAAGAGTTAAATCCGGGAAGCATAAAGCACTCGTCTGGCATTTAAACGACAGTGAAGAGGGACCTTGACCTCTTTCTGCCCTCCAGCCACACAGCTACAACCTTCGCCTGTCAAAGAGCAGTGTTAACCTGATCCACGTGTGCTTATTGATTATACACAAACAAATGCTCAACACATGCATCTTGGGGAAGTGAAAAGAAATTGGTTAAAAAAATGCACGTTGTACCTCATCAAGAGTCAAAAATGTATATTGGAAAGTGTGTTTTTGACATTTCTTGGAATGTCAAAATTCCTGCCCTCTGCCACGGTGCAAAGGTCAGCTGTTTGATGATGACTGAGTTGAGCAGTTTCAAGCAAAGTTTTCTTATTTTTGATGTTGTCTGATTTGTCTCTCTCAGACCAAAGCCACCCAGGCTGAAATCGACTCCTTCAGGGCGTCTCTGTCCAAGCTGGGAGATGTTTACGTCAACGATGCCTTTGGCACAGCTCACAGAGCCCACAGGTGAGCACAGCGTTTGGACACCCTGATAAATAATAAAAGGCAAAAGCTGGGTGTGATCTTTTGAAGGATGTCTTTTAAAAAGTGGCACAGCCGATGATGAGTTTTGACTAAATTTTCCTTCATCTTCTTCTCTCAGCTCCATGGTGGGAGTGGACCTGCCACAGAAGGCGGCGGGTTTCCTGATGAAGAAGGAGCTCGACTACTTTGCCATGGCTCTGGAGAAACCTCAGAGGCCTTTCCTGGCCATCCTCGGAGGGTTAGAGCATTTCATTACAACTGTTCATTAAGTTTGAAGACCAGACTTTTTTAGATTCCAGCCTAAACTGTGTAGTTTTGATAACACTGAGACAAAAACAGTTTGACTTACAGATCCACTGACTTCAGTACCTAAGAGAAACCAAACCACTGAGCAGAGGTGAAACCTTTTGGGCACAATGATTGTGACTGATACCATGACAGCCTCTCTCTTGCAGTCTGGGTATCATCACACTACAGCTGCTTTTTAAACACCTTGGTGGCCGTCCAGGAATAGAGACCATAAGCTCATTATGTAACGGCTGCCGTTACAGTGCCCTTCCTTTCTTGAAGACCTTATTAACACTGAACTCTGCAGACAGGCGTATGCGTTTAATGACAGCTTGAGTGCTTGTTTGAATCATCTTTATTTGTGTTTTTCATGCACATTTTGCCTGGCGCCTCAGTTAAGTGAACACATAGCTAACACACACTTAGTTTACCTGAGCTTACGCCAGCCGCATGTGAGATTCAGCCCTCATGTCAGAGTCCATTCAGCTCATCGTGCAACTGTCACTCATTTATCCGATCGGCGTCATGCAGCTCACAAACAAAGGACTGCAGTCAATCATAAGCCAGTGAATGCACCACTTTCATTGGATGGCAGTGCATCAGATAGATTTGGTTTTGAAGTTTGTAATATCACCTGAAGAGTCCATGAAATCTTTATCAATGATTGATCATCTTTTCGTATGAATAATTAGAGTGAGATAGATGGCTTTGATTCATCCTAACTCTGATAATGTGCATGAGATAGTGAAATTCTTGCGTAAAGTTTAACTTGGTTTCTATAAACATACCATAAACGAAAATATTTACGAACAAGTCAATGAGTGAAGACATATCGAATCAGTAGTTGCAAGCAGACTGTTCATGTTTCATTCTTCAAAATCTGCCTGCTGTGCATTGCCTGCTTTCATACACTATCTTTATAACTTCATTTCGAAAAGCACTGCCTTAATTTAGTTTGAAATAAAACATCAGCTGCTGTTTTCAAGCAAGAATGCAAATACAGCTCAACTTTTGTACAACTTGGTCTCTTATCTGCTCTGATGTTTCCGCCCCTCTTTGTCTTTGTTTCAGAGCAAAGGTGAAAGATAAGATCCAGCTGATCAACAACATGTTGGACAAGGTCGATGAGATGATCATCGGCGGCGGTATGGCCTTCACCTTCCTCAAAGTCCTCAACAACATGGAGGTGAGGAAGGAAACAGAGTGTCACAAACTGAGCATTAAAGTCAGTCACTTAAAATCTCTGATGCTCTAAATCCACAATTTGAACTTTCAAGAGCTGCTACAAGGAAGAAAATGTTTTGGAGCAGTTTCATTTTAGAGGATTTCACCTCTAAAAGCTAGAATCAAACCAGGGTGTAAAAACAGCTCATGCTCTGTTTTGAACCTTGTTTGTATTCTATGACAGAATTCAAGTATTTCAATTTCATCCTGAATGTGTAAAATAAAATTCAGGTATTTCACAAGTTCGGTTTCGTCACAATTTTAACCAAATGTTTAACCGCCCTAGATTACATCAAGAACTCCTCTTCCTCTCTTTCATTACCTGATTCACCCACTTAGGATTCTTTGAAAATGCATCACAAATTAACTCCAAATTAACTGCAGAAACAAAAATAAACAAGACAGAAAAACCTAATATTTAAATAGTCGTGTCTGCTTTGCACAATAAGAGAAGAATTTCAAAATAAAAGAGAAAAAATGACCTCAATAAGACTCACGCCGACGGGATCGTTCTGAGTATTCTGGAGAGTTTTTTTCATTGAGAGAGAAACCTTTGAGACTTCTGATTCTTCAGTGGTTAGTTGACAAGTTAGCTTTCTGTTTTTTTCCTTTTTGACAATTCTTCGAGAGATTTATCACTACTGATTGAGTTCAGTGAAACCTGAGTGTGTTCTTTGAGTAACACACTGAAGTCTATCCCCTTCCATTGTAAGAACATGTAGAAAGAAATGTGAAACACTGATAGCTTTACTGATGAACAAACAAAACCAAACTTTCTGCTGATACTGTGGATGTGGTCTTTTGTGATTTGAGGGAACTGACCTTTTAAACCCTTTTCCATTTGTTATCACAGAGTTCAAATGGAGGTTGTGGAGTTTTTATATCTAAATATCTCTTCTACAGTTTTGAGACATGCTTTTCACACTTTGAATTTTTTTTTCATAAAAACCATATTTCTCGAGTTTCTCAAGCCAGTTTTCAGCGATTGTGTTGTCATTTTGAATTTATCTTCGCACTTCCTTTTGTTTCCTGTCAGATCGGTACCTCCCTGTTTGACGAGGAAGGAGCTGGCATTGTAAAAGAACTGATGGCCAAAGCAGAGAAGAACGGTGTCAAAATCACACTGCCTGTCGACTTTGTCACTGCTGACAAATTTGACGAGAAAGCCACAACTGGCACTGCAACTATCGCTGATGGCATCCCTGCCGGCTGGATGGTAGGAAAAAGATAAATCCAGCACGATACGGAGAGATTTCTCTTCCTCGTTTTTAACTCTTCTCTTTTTGTTTGCTATTTTGTCCGCAGGGTTTGGACTGTGGACCAGAGAGCTCAAAGGCCTACGCTGAGGCTGTGGGCAGGGCTAAGCAGATCGTGTGGAACGGCCCAGTTGGCGTGTTTGAGTGGGAGAACTTTGCAAAGGGGACGAAAAACATGATGGACAAAGTGGTCGAGGTGACCAAAGGAGGCTGCATCACAATCATTGGTAAAAATTCTGCCTTTTAGTTTTTGTTTATTAGTTTGTGTCTTTTTAATGGTACTGAATCAGTTTTAAAAAGACGTCATTATCTTCTCACACTTTACTTTGAACCTTTGAGCCAAGCTGTTGTATACTTCAATTAACCCTGAAATCAGTAATAAGTGTGATTTTTGTGTCCAGGTGGGGGCGACACTGCTACCTGCTGCGCAAAGTGGAACACAGAGGACAAAGTCAGCCATGTGAGCACAGGAGGCGGAGCCAGTCTGGAGCTGCTGGAGGGTCAGTGGTGACATTTGAAATATAAACTTTACAAATTTTAAATCACTGAAGTTTCATCGTGATGCTAAGTGTGTTTTTTTTGCTTTGTGCTCACAGGTAAAGTCCTGCCAGGTGTGGACGCACTCAGCAGTGCCTAAACTTCCCTTCAGATCACTGCAGTGTGAATGTGTGTGGCTGTATGTGTGAGGAAGAGCGCGTGTAAAAGAAGGGGGCAGCGACTCAGCCAGATATCGTTTACTTCTGAAAACCTTTGTTGTAAGTGAAAAACACCTTGAGCTTCAACAGCTACCAAGCATCTTTATTAGTTCTGGAAGACGAGGGTATTATTTCCTCTACGTCGGATGTAGAGCCTCTACGTAGAGCCTGCTGCCTTATCTCAACATGTCGATGAAACGCCTCATGTCAGACTGTGTTACAGAAAAAAGATGCACTGGATGGAAAAGGGGAAGTTGCTTTTTACCTGCTGAATAGACACTGTTGGATTTAGGGTTACTTTGACTGAAATTCCTTTCTCATCTGAGTCTAAATCTGGATTTTAGTTCACTCTAACTTAGGCTTACAATTTGCTTTAGTCTAGATCCAAATAGTGGTTTAATAGGAGCTGTCATGGTACCCGCTGTGACTTTCAGCTACAACCGTTCACCTTCAAAAACGTTAACACTGGCTCTTTTGTGTGTGAGTATGAGTGTGTGTTTGAAACTGTATTTTGCTGCGTCACTTTTGCATAGTCACCCTAGGAACGGTAACGCGCCACCCTCAGTGCGTACACATGTGTTATATATATAGAGTAACAGTTAATTTGTGTGCGTGCACTTGGATGTTCTTGGCTCTGTCCTCTGTCCTCTCTGGCTGTTTGTCTCTGAGCATCTTCAGACTGAGACGTCAGTCTACTCCGGATAATAAAATAGTCTCTGTGTAAAACTGTGTTTTACTTATGTCTTTGTCATTGTTTAAGTGTTTACCACTCTTATTTCACTGTGTGTGAAATATTGTCATTCGCACACCAACATTGATTGATCAAACTGGTTCAGTACTAGAAGTGATTTAAAGTACCCTCAATACTTGAAGCTTTCATCAAATAAAATGCTTCTGGCATCCTGACCTCAAAAACATGAATCAAAAACAAAAGGAAACAAATACATTCATGGCTGAGTCTCTCCTTTTATTTATAATTGGAGCGCATCTTTCCCCACTAGATGGCAGTCTCAGTTCCCATCATAATTGAGGTGCATGACTATTTTATTCACAGCTTTTAACTGCACAAAGACAAGCAACAGGAGTTTAATGAAACTGTCAGTTTTATACACACAAAGTTCATATTGTGAGCTCAGGTTTTCCAGTCGTGTTGGTCACATCAGGTGCCGTCTTCATTCACATAATCTGGTTCTAAAGTGATGAAAAGCAAAAAGAGAAGGGTTAAAGATTGAGGTTTTGACCTTGTCAGAGGTGTTTTTTGGCTTTGAAAACTCTCATTCCATCTACTGTCTCTTTAAGGAACAACAGGGCACTCTAGAACTCAACATTCCGGAACCCTCCTTTACTGTTTTCAAGCAACAAAGTCATGTATCTCTTTTCAAAACCACAACTTTCCGCATAAAAGGAGATAATTTTAAAGCTTCAGTATTAGAAATGTCACACAAAGTTTCTAATACCACATTTTTCTAATCATCTCTTCATCAAATTACAAAAAACCTTTTGGTTCCTAATGGTGTAAAAAGAAAGGCAGAATATTTTCTTCTTGAGCAAAACAAAAACAACACAGTAGTAATTTATTTAATGAGTTATAATTTAGATAGCACTAACCTTCATGTCGCTCCAGGAATTCAGAGTTCTCATAATCATTGTCGTCTGTGAAGAGAAAGAACAGTTTGAATGTCATCCACAGCACGGCTCTTCAATAATGAAGGATCTCGGTCAAGAGAATTTTAAAAAATAATTAACATTTAAATAAAACATACCATCCCCTGTGGGAAACGGTTGGATGTTTACGTAGACATCTGGACTCTGATTCGTATCTGTGACACAAAACAAGTATATAAAACTAAAACGTTGACAAGCAAATCTTTAAATCTTAACATTGGCTTCCGAGTATACAAAAAGAAGCTAAAGAAAGTGGTATCATCATTATTTTCATGCTTCATATTTTCTCTGTTTTTATCTTGTTCTCCATAATAAGAGATAAAACAAACGTCTTATCGACATGTTTGCGAACTCAAATTTCGGCATCCACCTTTAATTCCCGCTACCATCTCATCAAAGCACATCAAAGTATTGAGGAACTAAACATCCACTGTTGCAATGTCACAAAATTGTCAGTTAACCAGTGTTTCTGTGTCATAACTGACACATGATGAAACATAGCCATATTTTTGGACCTCAAATCTGAAATAGAGTTTGAAAAGTGGGGAAAAAGCTGCAACAAAGAAATGAGAGGGACATTTCTGTATGGTAATGTCACAAATTGTCCTAACTTTTTTTTTAAAACTTCTTTAGTAAGCCATTTAGTGCAGCCCACAGTCTAAGCTTGGGATTACTCCAACTCATGCAGAAACTTTGCTCCAATTAGGAATGACATTTTATTTCAACACTTGAGAGTAAAATATGTAAAACAGCATGACACCACCTCCTGAAGTGCAGGTGAGCTTGTAAAAATACTCACCAGAGCTACTTTTTGCTTTCTTGTCATTCTCGTACACTATGACAGGAAGTGGAGCTCTATAAAGATCATGAAAACATCACATTTTTTAAAAATCTTGTGGACAAATTTAGTTAATTAAATAATCATATCAGATAAACTCTGCTTCAGGGTGCTGGACAAGCTCATTGGCTCCACATATAGATTAAATACATTCTCATCGTATTTAACAACAGCATCACAGTCTAAAAAAACTGAAATACTCACACGTATGTATGATCTGCACTCCCTGTGTGAGCTGGACAAATGAAAGAGTCAAAACACAAATGAAGTGGTAACACCAAATAAGGTAATATGTATATTTGAGAGAATAACATATACTTGGTATCCTTGAATAAATGTGTAAAAATGAATTAAGTGAGCGCCGTGTGTTAACTTACCATCTCTGATATTTTGATAGTCTGACTGTTCATCATTCACATCTGTTTCAAAGGGGATATGACTGTAATCCACCATGACTGATAAAAAGAGTTAAGCTTTTGTTGCAACATCTGTTAAAAGCGTGTGAGCTATTTTATTCTTTAAGGAGACACAAACTTACCATGTTGATGTTCCTCAACCTGGTTTTGATTTCTACTGTAAGACATTAACATAAAAGAAATAAGTAGCTTTGTAGAAAAGATTCAATCATTTTTTTATCTATACATTAGCAGAAAAGTAAGAAATTAATGATTCAAATGGAGGCAACATGTTTTATTTTTCTTAATATTATGCCACAAACCGTTGCATGAATGATAACAACTGGACTAAAAATGTGGTGGCTGTTTCAGACTGTGAAATTTGCTCACGAGCATAAAAAACAAAGCAGTTTAGATTTCCACACACCTTTTTTAAAGGAACTGTGAATTTTTGGAAGTGAAATGAGAAGGTACCCACATGAAATATACACACATTTAATTTATACCTAAGTGAAGAAAATGTACATTTAAATTAAATTAAGTATGTAATGAACATATAACATTTTATCCTAGGTCACTTTTTATGACCTCTGTGTAATTGCAGAGACCTTTTTCTCATGTGTGATTACACACTTTTACACATGTGGGGTCTCATTTGGCAGGTCACAGATTTATGTTGGTATGTGGATGTGTCCTGAATGTGATACACTGATGTGCGTTGTTGTAATGTGTACGTACACACTGACTGTAGTCATCCGACTGGATCTGGTGACTGAAAAATAAAACAGGAAATGTGTTCAAAAGTTAGGATGACTTGTAACATAAAAATTTTCAAGAGTGTTAGAGTAAGTGAAAACAGAAAAATGAAAAAAAGGTGATAGGGATTTAACAGAGTAAGCGCTGTGGTTATGACTTAAATTGACTTTACCTGTTTTCGATTGTATCACAGCAAACCTGCTCCCCCCACGCTGGCTGTCAAGAACAGGTTCATATTAGTTATTTTGTGTTAATCAAATAAGCTCATTTCTGGTGTTGTTTCATTATAAATTAAAAGAACAGCATGTAGTAAAGCAGAATTTAGAAAATACATGCGTAAAAATATCTTATTCACACAGCCTCAAGTGTGACACTTGAAACAGGAGTGAATTCAAACTCGTGACCTTTTCATTTGGTTTATCAATCCTGTCATCTCTACTCTATAATAAGTGCAGTATAACTTGGTACTCACAATGTCTGTGGGTTGTAAACTTGTGGGTTGTAGATTTGATTGTCCTCATGGATGACCTCTGTATGACAAACAGTGAAGTAAAACTTTGTAAAATAGTAAACACCTAAAACTTCGACATCTCCGGACAGTTACCCAACAAGCAGGAGTTTGTGAGACATCAAAAAATAAAACTATGTGACTATGAAATTACAGAGAATGTTCTGGTTTAGTACAGTAAGATAAACCATGTGTCTGTACACTGGCTGTGGTCTTTTTCGATATTCAGCTGAGACCTTCAGCTCCATCTCGTCCCCCCACTCCCTACTCCCCGCGCTTCCTGTCCTGTCTCTCTTCAGCCGTCCCCTCTATAAAAAAGCTGTCAACATCGATAAATATAAGACCGCTGCACTTTTACATACTGCAGCAGCTTACTGCAGGTGTTTGGAGGTGAGAGGGTTTGCAAGACTTTCTACTGTAGCGACTGTAACTCGTCTCTCTTTTGATGTGCAACACAGGGACGGCAAAAAATATCAACAAAGTCAGTTTATTTCATTATTTAATTTCATGCGGAAATGGGCTTTTACACATTAATTGTAACATTATAGAAATGTTTGAGTGTTGTTTTTTTTTTTTTATAAATGTATGGGTTATGAAGCTTCTTTGTGGTCTTGGAGTTTCTTTGAGTATTTTTCAGTATCTCTAATCAGCTGGATAGGGGGTTCTCTTTTAGGGACCAATTGTGGCCCGCTGTCTATTTTCAAGCGGCCCCCAGCTCTCATCTTACCATGTGCTAGTTTTGTCACTTCTATTAATCATGTTCTAATTGTTTACATTTACAGTTACTGTCAAGTGCTTGAAATAAATCTTAATATACCTGGTAACGATTCACAAGGATTTGGACTGTGCATGGGCAACTTTATAAAGCTAAAGCTCTGTAGAATCTGCAAAAACTCAACAACTTTTACAGCTGACATTTAATTGCATGTGTTTCATGAGTTGTTTAGTATATTTAAAAAAAACACACGAGAGGACCAAAAACTGAATTAAAGATATGAAATAGTCAAAAAAAGACAAAAGTTGAAGCATAAAATGGTTCAGAATGCAGGATTAGAGAAATTTCAGGTTTAAAGTGGTTTTATAATTGTTGTATAAACATACGTGATAGAGTTCAGAGCCTGATCCTGACATAAAATTGTTACATATTCTAACCAGGTTTGGTTTTATCTTAAAGGTCTGCAATAGCAGCACAAGCATGTTTGACTTTACCATTTATTTATTTATTTGGGCTACGGTGTTCCTTGAGCCACCGTACATTACTGATTTATTTGGACATAAAATTTCAAGTTGAAATAAATTGAGTTGCTGAGACAATGTCAACTTATTGTTAAGCTGTATCACAACAACTTCTGTAATATTTTGTCATATTGACATAGAATAATATGCTAGAATAACAAATGTAGAAAATTGCATTTCAAGGAACCTTTGTCTATTACTATAAACACCTGCATCTATTACTAAAAAACATGTTGATTTCTCAACAGTTTACAAGGTTTACCAAGAATAATAAATAAATAACTTCCTGTTTTGAAATATCATCATTCAACAAAAAAAAAATTTGAAATGTCTTCATGATTAGGCATCTGCATTTCTGAGGGCATTTCAATCAGTATTAGAGACTCTTTTGCTCCTCATACAACAGCAGGAAGTTCAAAACCCAGAGACGCTAAAGAAATGACATTATTGTGGCACTTTTGTTACTTAAAGTGTACTTACTTGATTTCTTTTTACATCGTAGACAGAAAAGCGAGAGCAGACTCAGAGACAGGACTGACACGACAGTCAGGACTGCAGCCAGCCCACCAGAGTTTCCTACCATACCTAAAAAAGAAACACACATTAAACTCTCCACCAGCTTCAAAGTGACCTTTAGGTAAACCAACAGTTGTTTCACAGATGAAAATACAGAACCAAAACCATCAAATGTTAAAAGTATGTTCAAAATCAATAAATGAGGCGGTAAAGTTTTAGTTACCGTGTGGTTTACTGGTCAACATCATCACTTAGTCTGACTGTTATGGCTGAAGACGCTCTTTTCCTGTTCACAGAGACAGAGAGAACCAGAGGATGTGGTTGGCCGAAACGAAACTGAAAAATATAGAGCTGCTAACCTAAAATGTACACTGAGATACTCTGCCATTAAAGAAGCTTAAGGTAGAAGAAAACATTAAAATATTCATCTTTAACTTGTGTCTCCAAGTCTTTTGGTCATGTTTTTATCTTCTGAACAAGCTGCTTTAACAGAGGCCACATGTCAATGTCCCAGTTGAATTTAAGCTGAATAAAGAGAAACCCATAATGCTTTCTGCTTCTTCTAAGCTTTTAATGTACAGTATCTCACGTGGCTTTTCTCTTGACCTGTATAAAAGAAGAATACAGGTCAGTTCAGCGTTTGTTTGAAGAAGCAGCTTGTTCAGCATGTTTTCTTTGAGGTTTTGTTTACTGAGAGCAAACAACGGACGAGTCCTGTGAGAAGAATCAGATTAACACTTTGAGTCAGATATCAGTTTGAGTTAAGTCATATTAAAATCAGTATTCCCATTCGGGTAAATGGTGCCATTTTAATTGCTATGTCTATTGAACGAAATCACAGTTAATGCAGTTACAAGAATCATTTTTAAAGGCTCAGTTACACCACTGAGCATAAACTGTAAATAAGGATGTAGCTTCAGTGACATCACTTTCTAGTTTCTGAGATGCTTTTATGAAACATACATATGAAACTATAAAAAACTTAATAGTAACCAAAAGGGCGATCCTAAAAGATGTGGAGATACGGCCTTATCTGTCAGTCAGATCAGCTGCATCTGTAACCGCGCTAAATTATGCACAACCTTAAAATCATAATAGGATATTTATATGTATAATTACAAGAGGATTAATAGGATAAAATCATTCATATGCCGGTTCAGTTTTAAGGGAAAAGTAAGGAGATATAGAAACTTAGAGTACCCTCTGTGAGCTGGGAACACATTAAATTCTGATGTAAAAAAAAAATAAACCAAAGAAGAAGAATCTAGCTTTTCTCATTTCCTCAAGAAAATGTTTTCTCATGTTTTCTCAATCATTCAGTTTACCTTTATCAATAACCAGACGACAAAGTACCCAGCTGTCTTCCTGTTGCTGCCCACATGAGTGCGGTTAGTAAAGCCTAACCTTTGCGCTTCTCATACAGTAGAAAATGCACAAAGAGGGGCGCGGATGGCCGAGTGGATGTGGCTGCGCACCATGAGGCTTGTCCTCGAGCGGGCGGCCCGGGTTCGAATCCGACCTGTGGCCAATTTCCCGCATGTCACTCCCCACTCTCTCTCCCCTTTCCGACACTTTCCACTGTCCTCCTCTACATAATAAAGGCACAAAAAGCCGAAAAAATAACTTAAAAAAAAAGAAAATGCACAAAGAAACTAAGAAATGGGTTTCTCTTGCCTCAGTTATGTGGGCAGAGGCAGAAAGGCAGATAGACATGCTGTCTAACAGCAATTGAAAGCGACCAAAAAAGCGTTGATTTAATATGTAAATTGCAAGAAAATTAACTCCTCCTGTCATCCTTGAGATTACACGATACATTATCTTGAAGACACAAGATTTGTTTTGTCTAGACAAAGAGAAAAACGAGTGGAGATTCTTCGTAAGAAAAAGTATAAAATGATCTTTTAGGGCTTCCGTACAGAAGAGCTATCTTTAACTTTTGGAGCCTGCCTTCAGTGTTTCATGAACATTGAAACAAGATTTTGTTTCATCATCTTTGTGGTTTTGTTATTGGTTTAATGAACGCTTATATCCTGCACAAAGGTTCTGCATCTTTGTTTTTATCCACTTTGACAGATACAGCTCTGCAACCCAAATGATATTCAAGCAGTTAGAGAAACAGAAAGTTTGAAATGAAATCCGCTGTAACTTACAGCAGCACAAGTTAATGGTCTTTATCAGAACACAAACTTTCTCTATCAATTATCTTTACATTTTAACAACACTGGTTTTGATCATGCAAAAACATGTATGATTTAACTATGGTTAAACACCCATCAGCATCCGTTTATCACCCACAGTGAAGTGTGAACTTTCTTTTGAAAAAAGCATAAAAACATGTTAGTGAGTAAACATTTCAGAGACGTACAATGAAACCCATTGGACAAATTAATTAAGCCCATTTATTGGCAAAAGTTAGCGCTTTTTGTTTGTTTGTTTTTGCATTCCTGAGATTTGTGGTTGTACAAAATGTAACTTTTCAACCCCCTGATATTATCTGACATCCTTTAACAAGTTCAATTTATAGCCCACTATTTGATTTTTCACTGTTAAGAGTGGCAAGTTAGCAACTGTTTCTCAATCTTGCTTTTCCGCACTGGGATGTTGACAGAGGTCTTTTGAAACTCAGCATATTTTGAGTTTTCCGCACTGAGTCACGATTTAACTAGAAGTAAATTTGTCTGCTGTTGAACTTCTCTGTCAGACTGAATCACATTTTCCTCTGGGATTTCTTTTGTTGTATCCATGTGACTTTCAGTTCCTGCTTAAGGGCATAATGGATTTATTTTGAGGATGTGACCATTTGCATCCGAGACCAGGGTATCAATAATCCATGTACTTATCAACAATAACATAAGACCGGGCAAACAATGGGCTGCAAATCTGAAGTTAGGACTTTGAGTGATATTAATGACTGTTGTTTCATAAAATTGATTTGATACTTACACGTTCAGATTTGGATCATCCATTAAGGTAATACAACAAATAAAAAAAAGCAGCAAGCTTCATGCTTCAAATTTACATAAACTTGAGTATGTGGACTTTTTCATAGTTTTAACAAAATCTGAAACTACAGGCAAGAATTGATGTAGGGTATTATAAATAATGTTCTGGTATTAGTATATTCATATCATATGTCATTTATCCTGAGATGTATAGCTTAAGACTGGGCAGAATTTAACTAATTTACCTTACCTTAATTCTAGGGGAGAATTCTTTACATATATGTATATACATATATAATAATTGCACCCATTAAGTAAGCATTTACAAAATTGAACTTTCAATGATAGTCCACCCCTTGTCTTTATGTTTTTCTCCTCACTTCACAAGCTATATCACTGCGCACAAAATATATCTTCCCTTTCTGTTGACTTTTGTGTGTACTTCTATACTTTAGAGACAATAAAATACATACACAATTCCCCATTTTATTAATGTATAAAACACTGCAAAGGTAAAATGTGAAGTAAGCAGATCTTTTTCGAGATGTATGTAGCTGTGAATTAAAAGTAAATAATAAAGTTTAATCAAAAATCCAACAGGAGTTGGAATAAAAATTGAATTGTTATGATAATTGGAAGCCTGTCTGGAAATCAGACCTGAAACATGATAAAGACAGCTAGAATCTCTTCCTATACTCAAGTGAAGTTAGAACTCAATTTTTCTACATACACAACAAAAATAATAGTTCATGAATTTTTACTCATTCTTTGGCCAGTAGGCAACTTTTTCAGGCAAATAGTTGAAAATGCTCTGACTTTCTCAAACAAAATGTCCTCTGCAGTTAAACATTTGTGTTTGGGCCTGATGTTTTCATTCTCCGCAATGTCCTTGTTAATTTTTACTTTGGTCACAGTCCTGCAAACATTTTCATTGTCTAATAATCATTATCGCCATGCCTTAATGATAATATAACTCACAAACAGAAGTTTTCTCAGTCTTGTACCATCAGGGGTCCAGTCGTGTTTATTTGTCCTCTGTTTCAAACAGTTTTTGCAGAAATGCTTTGCTTCCTCTTTTAACAGCCCACCACATCCGGCACACTCAAGACACAAAAGACCTCCCCACTTCACAAATCTACAGCCTCTGTGTGGTTGGAAATGGACGCATGCTCCATCATGACTTACTGCCTCTGCTGTTTGGTGTTTCAAATAAGAAAACGGCTCTCAAATCTTTCTGAAGCTGGTGTTTTTGGAGTAACTATTGTTCCCTTTTTGGCTCATACTGTTCTGCCCTACAAGGACAGAACTTGACTGTGATTGAGCCACAAAAATCTGACTTTGCATACGGCATTTCCTTCTCCTCTATGTGAGTCTTAATGATATTGAGTTTTGTATACACTCTTTACCACCACAACTACCTTTACAGGAGATCTCATTCAAAAAAGCAAATGCAATGCTGATGGGACTTAAGTGAAACATTCTGGCAATTCTCTATAACCCACTAAAGGTTTATAGATGAATAAACTCAAGTTATTAACTTTTTTGATGAAGAAATTAGCCCTGTAAGGCTGACAAATCAATGTTATAGTTACACAGAAACAGGTTAAGACTGAAAGTTGACATGAATTGTTTACACAATCACTCCCATCAGACAGAGAAGAGTATTGTATTATCCAGAATTTGATTTTTTTGAGTCATTTACAATGAGCTTACATCCTTAAGTGAGAAAACTTCCCAAAGTCAAATAACAGGTATATCACATTACAGAAACTATGGACATCTTTTTTAATATTTAAAAAAAAAAATCTTGATGGACAAAAAAAATATTTGATGCACAATACCAATGTCCAATATGTTTCACAGGTCCTACTGCTCTTGTGTGATATGATCGACTTACCCATTTTCATCACATCTTGAGACATTTTGACCAATTTAACAGGTTAAATTATTTTGATGCTATGATCATACAACAACATGTAGGAGGCATGTTCCCACGTGTAGGTTTATGTGCTTTCTTTTGAAATGCCACAATGTAGTGTCAATGTTGACACAAAACCCTTGCTGTTTTCCAAACCACCCACTACGTATGAATATAGTATGAGGTAGATAGCCTACTTTATACTGCCTACTGTTCTTAAAGCTTTTAATGTAGTATATAATGTAGTATGTATGTAATGTATGTAGTGCTTTTATTGTAGTATCTAGGACCACTGTATGGCTGTACATGTGTTTTTTCATGATGAAAAAAGTATATATTTTTTTCTTGGTGTGTATGCTGTCTTTCTGCATCCAGATCCAAGCCGATTCTAGGTGAACATCAACTTTTCACTCTGCTACATTGGCTCCAGGGATGGCCAATCACATTTTATGGGAAAGAGCCATTCTGGTCAGCCCCCAAGACAGACCCCGGAAAGCCTATGGGCTATATGTTTGGTGTTTAAGAGTAATAATAATTTGGAAGACTACATATTGTTTCAAGTTGAACAATAGTGGAAAATATATGGACATTTCAACATGCAAATGGTGTTTTTCCAATGATTTTATGATACTTAATCATGAGTAGTTTCACGTATTCCTTCTCTCAAGTTGCAAAGTATTTCAACACTTGGTGTTTTTTATATAGAAACATATATATTTACTTTGTTTCATTTGAGTTGTGATCATAGACTGTATAATGAGTCTATATACTACATGCTATATACAGTATATATATATTCTATATACAGTCAATGGTTGTGATACATACAACCACATGCACAAACATTTACTACACCTACTTCAAAAATGACCCTGTTCATTTTTTTTATACATACACACTGATTACAAGCAAATAGATCACAGGTGAGGATGGTTACCTTTAGTGGACATTCAAACACATTTGTGTTAACTTTTGGGCATTTATCAGGCCAAAACCACCAGAGTTGTGTAAACTTCTGAACAGGGTCATTTTTGAAGTTTCTGTTGTCATTATGATTTAAAAAGAGTAAACAATTTTTTTTCTCAATAAATGTCTTCACCCAACCACTAACCATGAGTGATAGAAAGGATTTTGTGTTATCATTCATATTTTCTGAGAAAAGGCCAAAAAATCAGAAATTCTGTTGGGGGGAGTAAACTTTTGGGCACAACTGTAAATCTATATCTCACTTAGAAAGTCTTCACAGTCGCTTTAATGTGTCTAAATTTTGAAATCCAGATGGATTTTGATTTGGGAGTTGGTATTTACAGCTTGATAATATGCTTATTGGTACATGTTTTGCTTGTTAACTGTACATCACCTACAAAAACATTACTTGGTGGCTTCTCGCGGAGAAAATTACTTCTTGACGTGATGACGGCGCTCACTCCTGTCACGTCAGAGCACGTATGACCGGAGACTGCACGGGCCGAATCCTAGCTGCTGCGAATCTAACAGTTGGGACCAAATGTTCGCTGTATCTTTGTTTTCTGAAGTTCTGACTATCGAAGGCGGAATTGACTTCTTTCCGCTTTCACTCTGAAGGCGGGGTGTGTTTCAGAGGCTGCTCGGGCCCCACCCCTGCCCCGTCCTACGCTTTTGTTGTTGTGTTTACTAGCAGTCGTGGTGCTGAGGCTCGAGCCACCGTCCGTTGATTTTGTGCCGTCGGTTGGCTCGCCGCGCGCATGCAGCAGAATGGCTCAAACGGTTCCAACGGTTCCGACGGCTGCAGCAGAGACCGTCAGTCTCTGTCCTTCAGCCCGCTGCCCGCCGCTACGACACGGGTGAGGAGGTTCATTCAGGAGAGACGGACGCTGCCCCTACCCAGAGTGATGGTGGTTTTCTCGGCCGCGGGTGACACCGAGAAACCGGGAGATGCCATGTCCAGCTCGGACTCTGCGGAGGACGAGTACAGGAAGCCGGCCTCCCCAGCACCGAACTTTACCCTCAGCAACCCGCTCCGGTCCTCACTGAATGCTCAAGAGCAGGAGGTAGGCCGCCCCACTGAGCTGGAAAATCCCATGAAAATAGCCTTAACAAGCTAATAAACACCAAACTGCTCAAAAAGACTTTGCTGGGGTCCTGCATTGCATCACACTTCATTAAAAAGCTGCACTAATGTCATAAAAGTCGCTGTCATAAAGTGAATAACTTATATTTATAGTGCTCACTCAGCTTATTACAACCAAACATAATTATACTGTAAGTCAGCTGTATGACTGTTTATGCAGAGGTCAGAGATCAGTTGAGCTGATAATTGGCTGCCATGTGTGTCACCTGACAACAGTAATGAACATGTAACATACAGAATGTCCAGCCTCTTCATACATGTACACAACATGGCTCCAGCAGGATAATCCTCTTATTTCTGCTGTGTGACAGTAGGTCATGCTTAAAAACTCACATCAACACATATATCAGGGTTCCTACACATCCTTAAAAAGTCTTAAATTCATTGAAATGTTATATTCTGGTCTTAAATAAATCGCTCAAAGGTCTTAAATTTGTCAGGGCAGTATTTGTTAATTTTCCTTTTTTTTGTTTGTTTTTTCTTTGGTCTGTTTTTGCTGGACTTTTGGAGAAGGAGACTTAAGAGTGGATACTGTCTTGAAAGCTGCCGATATAAATTTTTATTTGCATCCTGGGTCACTGTTTACACCTTTACATACAGCCATTTATCAAAGAGAATCACTTTATGCTCAATAAACAGACAAAAAGTTAGCCTGAATGATTCTCATAGAGAGACACATGCTATGATTTGATTGTAATACAGCAGGATACCCCAACCATTGATTATATTCATGTGGTTTCGGTCTTAAATTTCATTCAAAGTGGCATTAAAAAGATCTTTAAAAGTCTTAAATTTGACTTGCTGAAACCTGCAGGTACCCTGTGTATGTTTGCTTACAGTGTGGGCACACATCAGCTGAACAGTTGGAAAAACACTCCAGCAGTGCCTTTAGAATATATTTTCACACAAACATTTCATACAAAGCCATTAAGAAATTTCCATTTGTCATTTTTCTAGAGATTTTTGGTAGAGATATGCATGTGGCTCACAAAAACATAAGCAACCTTTCTGTTCCCTAGATTCTTTGAAACACGGGGGACTCACCGCTCACTCAACCATTTAACACAGCCAGCACACTTCCTGTATAAAATACTCAAGGGCATGGTTGGTTGTGACCTTGTTTTACCATACTACACTGAACAAGGTTTGACCACTTCATGAAAGTGCAACATGAAATCAACATTTAAAGTCACTCACATTTGAGAAATCTACCCTTGAGTATTCAACAATGGAAAAAAAAACAGTCTGCCAGCTAAACCTCATGGACACCCATTTAAATTAGGGTCAATTAGGTCTCCCAACTCTAAGTAAACTAGATTAAAAGATAAACTTCTATTAGTTGATACATGGGATCACACTAAATAATCCAATGTATGAGGAGAAATGATACAAGTGTCTTTATAAATAGACCATGATTAGGCTGAAAATTGTTCCAGTATAAAAAGTTTTTCGGTCAATTTTTGATAGAGCAAGAAAAAAAGTGAGTCACATGTCGGGGTTAAAAAGAGGCAGAGCAGCAGATGTTTCCTGGAAATTATGTGTTAAAAAACTAAAGCAAGATATTTTGATCTATCTAATTTTGCTTTGGTGTTCATAAAGAGCTGTAGAGCCTCAGAGCAGATTTGATCTTGTATGTAGGCTTCTGTTTTTGTGATTTTCTTGTTTTTTTGTAAAATGTTTATTCTCTTTATGAAGTTTCCAGAGGTCATCTCCCTGAATGTCGGGGGCACATACTTCACCACTCGCCTGTCCACCCTTCGGCGGTTCGAGGACACCATGTTGGCAGCCATGTTCAGCGGGCGTCATTACATCCCACAAGATGCTGACGGACGCTACTTTATCGATCGGGATGGGACTTACTTTGGGTGAGCAGCAATGTGTGTTGGCATACTTTTCCAAAACCAGGGAGAAGATTAGATTAGAAAAGATTTTCAAATTAATGTAATTGAAATTATTTTTCCCCTGTATTGCAGTTGCGATTATTTAGCCATTATTTTTGTTACCCATCATATCTGTTGTTGATATCAATTGTTTTTATTGAAGGGGTTGATATTTTTTATTCTTGTTTTGAATAAGACAAACACATACATGAGGGATAAAGTAGGATTATTTTAAAGATAACAAAAAGAAAATTCAAAAACGAAACTCTGTTTGCATGTACAGGTACAGCTCAGAAAATTAGAACATCATGAAAAAGTTGAATATATTTTGTCTCTAATTTCAGAAAGTGAAATCCAGATATAGTATTATATAGACTCGTTATACATAGAGTGAACTATGTTTCTTGAAATAATCATGGGTTGCAGGTAATTACAAACCAAATTTCAGTGTCTCAGAAAAATTACAAAATTACAGAAGATCAATTTGGAAAAAGGATATTTTCAAACAGAAATGCCGGGATCCTGACCATTTTCCAAGTTTTACCCCAATTTTTGCCCTTATTCATCCATTTTTGCCACCTTAGACTTAATTTTATTGCTACTTCTTGCTGTTTTTGCCATTTTCACCGCTTAGAGTGTTGCTCTTGTAAAGTTAGCTTTCAGCAGATTTAAAACTTATTCATCTGACTGACAAAAATACAGCATCATTGCTATCATAATTATTAATGTAAGTTTTAATATGACTTTTTGTGAGAGGAGCACAGTGGAAACATGATTTTGGTGCATGCATAGGAAGTGTTTAAAAGAGTGATGACACTTAGCCGATGAATAAAACTTACACTGTTGTAAAACTACAATCTGTTGTGTTTCAAAAAGCTGCTGATGACAAGTCATTACATTTTGACAGAAGGTTTTTATGAGTCAGGAATCTACTGCAAAAATGTTCTGTCTGCCTTCTGCTGGCGCTGTTAAACTTATTTACATATCTATTTCTGTAATGGAGTATATTTATACCAGTTCTTTATCTGCTGACAGATATACCTTTCTATAGAAACAAACTTATAATGGGAGGGGTACTGCTGATAAATGTAGCCTAGCTTCCTCTTCCAGTGAGGTTTGTGTCTTGTAAGTTCGTTAATGGGTTGTGGTTACACAGTGATGTTGTCCTGTGTGGTGGAGGTGTGAAAATGTAGGAGGGGGGGAGCAAAGGCAGCAGAAACTGACTGAAAAGGTGCAACTAATTAAAAATAATGGCCTGTTGGGGTCATGCCTGTGGTTGTCTCAGACAGTGATATCATGAACATCATCAGGGTTTGTTCAGCATTCACTCAGACTCAACCCAGGTAACCTTGCTTAACTGCTCACAACAACAAATCAGGAGATGCTTCCTGTTAAAAACACCGTGTTCCAAATCTTATTTTTTCTTTTGCACATATTAAGCTAAAAACCTGTTTTGTTCACCTACTTAAGTACCACCACCAAGACTATCAGACACCTTCAAACAATAGATAGGCTACACTTTGACTCAGACACAGGGGTGGGTGTTGATAAGAATTTGGTGAATTTTCTGTGTACAAGCAGTGGCTTTACAGGTTTTTCAACAATGCATTGAGTTTTATGTAAATAGATATGATAGTCATCGGATCCTAGATCTTAATACAAATTCAACAGTTCTTTTTTCGAAAGCATATCCTTTTTTCCGGAAGGATCCTTGATCTTTCAGGGTTAAAAGTATCTCCAGCTGTGGAAAAAAGACCCTCTATGATGGGGTTGGAGAAGCTTGGACACACACAAATAGGTATGAGAGGAGCTATGGGTGCAACACTGCAGGCAACACTGAAAAAAAATGAAATCGAAGAAGGTCTTTATGTCTTATTTTTAGTAAAAGTTTTCTCATTATACTTCGTATGAGTCACATTCAACCGACAAGTCTAGAATAATGTCTTATTTCACGAGATTTAAAAACAAAATTATGTCTGAATTTCTTCTACCAAGGGAAAAAAAATTGCCAACAAGGTAAGAAAAAAATATTCTGGCATCAGGACATTATTTTGTCAAGAAACTTGACATGCAAATTTTTCTTAACCCATTGGCAGATATTTTTCGGTAGTTCTAAGCAATTCAGACAACATTATTGTCCTTAAATATCCTGAATAAAGACATTTTTCTGAACTGGTCTGGTAAATGTGGCTCATATTAAGTCCAAATGACATATTCTTCAAAAAATAGGACACAAGCACTTGCTCAGATTTCAGATTTTTGCTGTGTTGCAGCAGCTGCAGTTGTCTGGAATTTGCCGGACACATGGCACTCTCTGTGACTTTGCACGATATATTGCAAATTGCATTGTTAACACTCTTTGAAGTGAAGTGGAGCGAAGCTTTCTGTCTCTGCTGTTGTATGTGGTTTTCTGCTGCTGACTGATGAGCATGATTGAAGTGTGATGACACGTCATGTGACATCAATCTGTAATGTTAAAAACGATAAGGGAATCGTTAAAACATAAAGGCTATCAGTAACAATGGATTGAACCTTTTCTTATTGACTCTTAACAGAACTGCTTCTTGATACACATCCCTACTCAGACATAGACAGCCATTAAAATGGAAAGAACTTGTGAGAAGTTATAAGAAGTGAGACAGAAATATATCTGTAAATGTGCAAATAGGTCAGAGAGAGACAAAAAGGAGTCTCATCAGTATTATGAATATGTTCTTATGTGCTTTTAAACTCTCCTCAGGCTTCGTACTTTTCTATAAGAGAAGATGAGCCAACACTTACTGGAGGCCAGGGCCCCTAATGAGTTGTTTTTCCCTCACACACTGTTGTTAAGTAAAGGCGCAGCGCTGTAATGTACTTTGTCACCCAAGTTTGTTGTTTTACCGCCAGTGTTTTCAGCGAGTCAGGACTAACTTGGCTGAAACACATTCCAGTGGGGCTGCATCATAAAAAAGACTTCAAGAAGACCGTACTTGAGAAAAAGTCAGAGGATCACCAAAGCTAGAGAGCTTTATCCTCCGGTGACTGCAGCTTCAACACAAGATTTCATGAGATATTTTGAGTCCTGTCTAAAACAGACCAACTTTTCCATCTCCTGTGTGGCTTAAAAGCAACAGCATGCAGAGTCAAAATGTAGGGCTTATGTAAGAAGTGGGTTGAGGTTGGGAAGGTCAGTTCTCAGTATATGCCCCTGTGTGTGTGTGTGTGTCTGTGCAGTAGAGGTTCATAAAGGAGGATCTGACAGAACAAGAGTTGGAAAACTCACAAAATGTACATCTATATATGGCTGGTATAGTTAGACAAAGTATTTTCATTTGAAACTTAAACACTGTTGATTTCTGCCAACTTTATGTTTCTGGAGCTTATTGTATTGTTGGAGCATAAATCTCCTTCCAAGTTGCCGCTGAGTTGCTCACTGCAGCATCCCTCCTCCAGGACTGCTCAGTATTTTTCTGCATTCATTTCATTTTCTTTGTTTACCGGCCTGCCAGGTTCTGCCGCACAGTAGAATAAAATCCACTTAATTGGCCCCGTTCGTGAGAGGAGTCTGAGTCGAGCTTCAGTAGCTCCGAAGATACTTACACTTACTGCTGAGGAGACGTGAGGAAGGATTCAGATACTGATACACTGATTTATATAGACAAGCAGACATTGACATGTTGGAAAAGAGCACAGGTATAAAAAAATAACGTTTTGGGATCAAAACTTTCCATTTTATGTGAAGTTTGTAACAAAAGTTATATTTTTTGGTGGGCTGGTAGAGGTTTGGTTCTCATTTCAAATTTGATAATTGCAGTGTTTTGAAAAGTTAGGGACAAACTTCTTTTTGTGTCACATAACCTCTGTAAATGTTTGGGAAAAACAGGAACCAGTATCTGGGCATTTTCCAGTATTGGGGCCATATTTCTCTATTTTTTTTCATGATCCATCACATTTACAAGAGTCTGTAGTAGTTTTTTTGGTGATTTGTTCGAGCCATTCTGTTTCTATCCAAAGGGACATCCTGAACTTCCTCCGAGAAGGTGAGCTTCCTCACAGGGACCGAGTCCGTGCGGTGCACAGGGAGGCTCAGTACTACTCAATCGGCCCGCTGCTGGACAGTCTGGAGGACATTCAGCCGCTCACGGGGGAGAAAGTCAGACAAGCTTTCCTCGATCTGCTGCCCTACTACAGAGGTAATCTTTCGAAATCCCATTCTGCATGAAGCTTGAATATCACGGGCAATCAAATCTAGAAGACAATCTGACCACAGAAGTGAATGTATAGAACAACACAGACATAAACTAACCAACCAAAGCTGGAAGAAACCAGCCAAGATCTGTCATACTCACAGAAACATTTAAACCAGCAGGTGGAACCTAAAATGCATCATTATAATACAGCAGATATACTTTAATTTGATAGCAGTGAGTTTGGGTCAGTTGATGTCAGACTTCCCTTTAACGTAGTAAAAAGATTTGTATTATTTGTTCTAATGAGCTGAAGTGTATGAGTTTAGGCTGGAAAATGAGGCTGCAGTAATAAGACAAGTGAATCCTTAATTTGCACTGTCACAGTGATAAGGGCAAAAGTACAATCAATTAAAAAATGTGTCTGTGCGCTAAACCAGTTTACACTGTCAGTGAAGCCATTATCCATGGAAAGGTTTATTATTGGGATACCTGTTATGGTTCTTATAAATTCTGCCTTGGTAAAATATCCCAAAAAGTCAAACGCTCTTGTTCTTTAACTTTCTCTCCAATCGAAACCGTCTTTCAGATTTTTTTACCCCAAAGATTAAAAAAATCCTCTCAGAGAACACAGAGTTTCTGAGGGGGCAGAAACCACGTGAAGCAGCTTGAATTATGTTCACAGCCTGTTGAATCAGACGCTGCATGATGTGAATTTCAGAGCTGCACACAGAACATTTTCTGTTTTTCTGTGAAAGCATGAGAGATGTTTTTTGAGATGTTTTTAAAAGCTTGTGTATGATTGTCTGAAAAAAACAAATACAATATTCAAAGATTGTGTTAAAGAATGTGACTTTTTATTTCAGAGAACCTGGAGCGTATTATGGAGATTGCCAAACTGAGGGCGATGCAGAAAAAGGCACGGTTCGCCAAATTGAAGATCTGCGTCTACAAAGAGGAGATGCCAATAACACCGTATGAGCGTCCTCTCTTTAACTCTTTGCGTTTCGAGCGCTCAGACAGCGAGGCGAAGCTCTTTGAGCATCACTGCGAGGTGGACGTTTCCTTCGGACCTTGGGAAGCGGTGGCGGACGTTTATGACCTGCTGCACTGCATCGTCAGTGACCTGGCAGAACGTGGTATCACAGCAGAGCAGCAATGCATTGGCGTCTGTGACAAACACCTTATCAACCATTATTACTGCAAGAGGCCCATCTATGAGTTTAAGATCACATGGTGGTGAAGCTGAAGAGGGATTGGACCAAAAAGCAAGGAGGTGGATGTTCAATTTTTACTAAAACTTGGCCAATATTGGTTTTTGTATTCAAGATGCTGAGATTTTTTACTGAAATGCCCTTTAAATTATACCCTTGAAGTATCCTTTGCTTTCTTAATATTTATTTTTCTCCTTGATTAATTGAAAACACTTAAAATTTTAAACCAACACTTTGAATGCAGGTCAAAGAAAACATTAAAATCCTGTCTGCTGACATCCACTGGTGCATATTCAGTTACATAAAAACCTAAAACTTTCTGCGAGGAAGAAAAAACTTGGCTGTTAAGTGGGTTTAAAGTTTCTATTCAGAGCTCCATGAATAAGTGCAAAGACCCACCATGGCACGATGACATGTAGGACACATTTACCAGTTTAGAAGCTGAAACCTCATTCTCTACTTGTATTTTCATACAATGATTTGACCCCCAGTACTGTTTGTTCTTTGTCTGGTTTTAACATCACTCATAGCCCACTTACAATCATTGTAGTTACCTGCGAGGCAAAGAGAAAAAGAAAAAGAGGTCAGCCAATTTGCAGTTTTTGCTGAAAGTATTAAAACAGAATATCTTTATTTGCTGGAAATGGGTGAGACACGACTGAAGCACACTGTTGTATAACGCCCACATGTCTAACCACAGAGATTGGCTTCAGTCAGAATCAGAACAGCTGAAGTTTGAGCAGCAAAACAGTAGCGCAAAAGGGTCAAAAGGTCAATACTAAACAATGTAGCGGAAAAAAATCACAGACAGGGCGCAACCATGAAATAATTGCTACATACATCCAAAGAAGCCTTTGTGCAGTCATCAGTCTGTCTGCACGGCTGCTACTACATCCAAACATGTTAAAAGAATAGTTTACATACATGTGCTTTCCAAACTGTTGAGTTTGGGAGGAGTTTTAAAACTTGCAAAAGGGAGCAGAACAGGATGAAACATGAAAATGGCAGTTCTTCCTGCCCTGAATATACATTTTCCTCTTAACTCCATGTGTAGCATTAACACTGAATTTTTCAGTTTGCATTTTCAGACCAGCAAAAGCAGACTAAGAACTGTCTGTAGCACCAGGCCAAGTATGTTGAGTATACTAGACCCATTCTTTGCTGAAGAATTAAACTTCATGTCGTCAAGAAAAGAAACGTTTTTCACTCTTCTAAAGGTTTCGGTTATGTAACTTTAGGTATGCTAATACCTTGACCCAAAGTGTCTTTCTTCAAATCTATTTTTCTATTTGAAACTTGCAGAGTGTAGCTACAGTGACTGTGTTGGACTGTGAGTGAACAACACCTGAACCTCCAGAGCGGTACTGTGGCTGAAAATAGAGATGATCGAAGTGCAGTCGATGAGGAGTGAGACAGTGTTAAGTTTCACATCTGAATGTACAAAAAGAGCTAAGTCTGAGATGATTGTTTTAACAGAAGTTTTCCTATTTTCATTCCCATTTAAGACTTTATATATATAAATATATATGTTATTACTTTTTGTTATTAATAAATGAACTTTTTCATAGCTTATGTATGAAACAAGTTTTGCCCCCTTAAGAATCAACATGTGATTGGTTTATAAGAGCTCTGCTGATTTTTAGAGCCTTGCGGTCAAAGGCTGACTGTGTAGTAAATGTTACATATTGTAAGTAAGTAAATGGGAGTCAAACGTGTATTTTCTAGGTCTAAGTTTTGTTTCAGGATGCAGAATTACTGTGAACCTGTTCCTTTTGGATACACAGAGTATATTTTAATTATGCAACCTCTAGAGGAGCGTTTTAGAGATGGTTTGGTGGTTTCCCTTATTTTACTCGGTAAGTTAATGTCAGCTTTTCCAGGGGATTGAAGGTAGCTAACATTTTTTTTTAACTTTTATGCACACTTCCAGTTGTTATAGGAGACATTCAGTTGTTTACGCACTCATCCTTTGTTTGCTGATGTAATTTAAAATGTTTGATATTCATTGAATCTATTGTTGAGTCAAACAACTTTCATGATCTTTCTGGGTTAACACCATCCATCCACATTTAAAGAAGATCACTGAAGCTGTGATAATGAGTGTCAAAGCTAAGTTATACGTTTTGTCCTACAGTACTTGATAATGACGTCTGAGCACCTTGTGATTGTAACCAATCTCTCTATATATTTATATTTTCTTGTACCTCAAGTGAAAGTTGAAGATTTTAAACTCCATCCGATCTGTTAAACAGCTCTGGCTGCATTGTTTTTAATTCTTCCTCAGAAGGATAATATGCTTCGTTTGAACAGCAGTAATGCAACATTGTGTCTTCTACTAATTTTTATTCACAGTCATGTATGCAATGCGTTTGATGTTTTTTACTGTTATTTATATGTTTGTTTTTCCTAGCTTCTGGGAATTCATTGATCTGTATTTTGTTCATCGATAGAAAATTGTCATTTCTATTATTTATGCTCAAATTAAAAATTGTTTAATGCTTTCACTTAATGTGTGTCACTCTAAGTATAAAATTCAATCTCTTGCACACAAAGAATGCAAGATTATTTTTTAGGTCATGGGATTATAAATTGGCTGATAACCTTCAGTGATGACTTGGCAGGTCTCATAGTCAAGAAAAACACCAGCAGCTCTCAAAACAAGCCCCATCAGCTGGCAGGTGCTAACATCAACTCATCCAACTAGTAAATAGCAAAATGAGGTTTTTATATGAGCTGAGTTGACATCTAACAATAAGTGGGTTAAAAATCATTTGGAAAAGTTTGTCTCCAAATTGGAAAAAAGGACAAAAGAAAGAGATAAACGGAAATGAGATCAATTAACCTTTTGTTTCACATTTAAGCTCTGATGTTTCTCCCTGGAGCTCTCCATGGTGCTGATCTGAGTTCATGCCCAAAACTGGAGTGTTTCATCACTAAATTCACCTGTGAATAGATTCATCAAACTTTGTCCAATGAGTAAATCTTATATACATTAAAAAAGAAGAGTATAGAGTGCATACAGCATATAAAAACAAATCAATGTGCTTGACTGCAACCAACCATGGGTGCTTTAAAAAAAAACATTTAAAGACATCAATAAGGCTTTTAATTTACTTTAAATACTCTTTCTAGTTTGTTTTGATGTCTATTCTGCTGCTTTTATCATGTGCTTGTTACATTTCTTAGATTTCTCAAAATGAAAAGTACATTTTATAGAGTATATTATGAATATTACAAATTGTAAAACTCAGCTAAGTCAGAGGTGTGCTCCGTTTAAAAGCTTTGATAATGATGACATATGGAGGACTAATGATATTAATTATAGCATTAGGAGTCAAGCAGCTCTCACATTAACACTTATACAATTATAATGATAGTAAAAGTAAGACTGCTTCCATTTGTAGTTAGAGTCATGAGGGCAATTTTGGATCTACAGGATGGTTGAAAACTATTCAACATAACTTGGTGCTGTAGTTTTGGGAAATGCAGATTTTAAATAAGTTGCCTGCCTTCAAATTACATGAATGTATGTATTTGATGAAAATGGTTGCGTTATTGTTTAACCACAGTTCATTTAATGTGTCAGGAGGTTTTCACACATTTCTCACTGGTTAAAGTGGCTGTGAGAAGAATCTGTAGCAACTGGTTTGTACTGACCTCCTTCGACTGGAGGACTTGCAAAAACTGTTGGGATGTATTTGTTTAGTGAAAGTCGATCGGATCTTCTTTTTAACACTACTTTACTGTTCAAGATGATTTTTTACTGTATACAATAGGTAATGTATTTATCAACAGTTATGTGGAGCTGTTGTTGGAAACATGACAACAAGCAAACTTTGTGAGTTTGTACTTAAGTTTAGGAGCTGGCTACATTTATTGCTACTCACAGCCCAGTGCTCTGAGACATGCAGTGACACAGACGTATGTTGGGTTAGTGAATCCTTGTTATGTCCCGCCAGTGCTCATCTACCAAGCAGAGCAAAGGTAACCTGCTCCTTGTTTTATGGATGATTTTTTTTTTGATTTTCTGTTTTGTGGATCCTTTTTTGATCACGTCTCATCTGTAATGTATTAGGAGACAGAGGTTTTGACCTATACCGCAGCCAGTCACCAGGGGTCATGTGGAGACCTCAGCATTATGATTTTAACGCTGATAATCTCATTTTTAAATTCAAGATTATGATCATGCATTTTGATTTTTTGGCTTTTTCTCGGAAAATATGAATGCTAACACAAAATCCTTTCTATCACTCATGGTTAGTGGTTTGGTGAAGACATGTATCGAGAGAAAAAATAGTTTACTCTTCTTAAATCATAATGAGAACAGAAACTTCAAAAATGACCCTGTTCAGAGGTTCACACAACTTTGGTGGTTTTGGCCTGATAAATGCACAAAAGTTAACACAAATGTGTTTGAATGTCTACTAAAGGTAACCATCCTCACCTGTGATCTATTTGCTTGTAATCAGTGTGTGTATAAAAAAAATGAACAGGGTCATTTTTGAATTTGCTCCAAAATCATAGTACGTTGACAGGCGGAGCCACGCTGTCTATTCTATATACAGTCTATGGGCACAACTGTGTGTCTAGATATGCGACTTTTTTAAGATCACTTAGAAAGTCCTCACAGTCCCTTTAAAATGGGAAAAAACATATTTTTTAATCCAAGATAATTGTAGAAGCATATGTTATCAAATAAATGTAATAAAAACATGTCTGCTTAGGGCTTCCATACAAACAGGCTCTAAAGTGTGAGCAGCCTGTATGTAACATTCACTCTTATCACCTCTCATTTCTCCGCCTCTCTCTCTCTCCCTCTCTCTCTCTCTCTCCCTCTCTCTCCCAGTCTTCCTCATTGTCTCTCTCCCTGAGCTGAGGGGTGGAGGCAGGCTGAAGGCTGAAGGACGGACGGTGCCTTTTTTTTCTGCCAGTGAAGAGGGATGGAGGAGGAAAGAGGGATTTAGTGTGGCTCTCCTTCACTCGGTGTTTGGCTCTCAGCTCCGTGATAAAAACCCACAGCTCTCAGTGGATGATCTTCACGCGACCCGAACGGCTGAAAAATGACCTGGGGAGTGACCGTTGATCTGCTGCACGAGGTAATACGCACCTTATCCTCGCGCTCTTCTTCCCGGTCGCGATGATGGCTCGTTAAATGTAATCATGTGTTATATGGGGGGACGGGGGACGGTGGGGGTGGAGAGTTACATAAGAGAGCAAGGCGAATCACAGATTAATTACGGAGGTAATCAGGATGCCAGCAACACATGTAGGTATGGATGCTGATTTCCAAGGCTCCTCAGTTTCTTCCTGTGACATAAAGCAGGAAAATCAGCTGTTGGGGAGAGGAAGCAGGCAGGTGTTGGAGGAAATCTTCCGGGCTGTAAGAGCCTGCAGGGCCGCGGCCTCACCACCAACACCACCGACCATAGGACCACTTAACTCTCCACCACCGGAAAACCCACACACAGGTGTAAATACAGGAGACAAAACGAATTAAGGCTTTAAGGCTTTTTATTATTACTATGATCGGGATCAACCTCCCGTCACCATGGAAACGGGAAATCTCCAGCCTGTTAGTTTGCTCCCACAGATGCACCTGATCCCAGCAAAGAAAGGAAAAACAAAAACCAAAAAAAAAAAGCCTGTCCTGATATCAAAACCCTGTTAGTAGGCAGGGAAGACTCAACATGCTTTGTGTGTTTTTGAAAGATACCAGCTTATTTAGCCTGTTGTCATCTAAGCAGCAAATTATTAACTGCGATCAAAAAGAGACAGTTTTTAGTGCAGGTAGCAACATGTTTGAAAGAGAAAAAACTGGGTGGAAAAATAGTTTCTCATCTCACTAGAACTTGGCAAATACTGGTCACACATTGGGAAAATTTTGATCAAATCGCAATACGGCTTTAACCTGAAATGTGTCAGAATACCAGACACAAGTATTTTGCAGTAGATGTTTTATGCTCTACGCCAGTGTTGCCCCAACCTATTCAACCAAAGAGCCACATTGTCAGAAACTACCTTTGCAAGAGAAACAATCCAAGTGGTGAAAAGTGGCAAAACTGTAAAAAGTAGCAATAAAAGTACATTTTAAATCGCAAAAGTGGTCAGAAAGTATGCATAATGGGAGAAAACTTGGAAAATAGTCCAAAAAATGTGTTTGAGAGCACAAAAGATGGCGAACCTCAAAATAACCACACAATAAATTGCAGTTGCAATAAAGGGGAAATTATTGCATTTGGAATATTTTTGCATACTGTTCAGCCATTCAAAGGAAACCTGTGTTTTTAGGAACAAGAAGCGTAGATCTCCTTACATAGATGTCTCACAGCTCAAGTAAAATCCAGGCATGTGTTCACAGATTGAGCAGCAGAAGTATCATCATGATATCCATAGAAAATAATTTTAAAAAATACATCTGTTTTGTTTTCATTACCTCTGAATGAACTCTTCAGCTTTTATCTCCGGGGCTAGAGCTCCTCATCCAAGCCCGCAGGAAGAGAACCAGAATTTGCTGCCAATTCGATATCATGGCCAAGTTGTATAATCATAAACTTAGTGTCTTTTTCATGATGCAGTAAAATATGTGTTGGGGGAGACAACAGTGAAACAGTGGAGAAGTTAAATTCAGGTGCACCTGCTTGGAGGAAAGATGGGATAAAATGACAGCATGAAAACATGAGGTTATAGAGATTAACAAAGCAAAGTTAAAGTTCTTATATTGTCACCTTCTTGAGACAAATGACACAAGGCTTATTTTTTCCTATTTTCTGATAAAACTTGAAAAAAATGACAGGGATGAATCCTTCTATAAGGCGATGATGAAGTAAAGGTACAGACTACTAATGCCATTGACTTTTATTGGCCTTAAAATACATTTATTTGTCATAGATCTATATGAATTAGATAAAATTACATGCATATTCACATTTGTTGTAAAATAAAAAGTAGACTATGCAGGGGATTGTTTACAAAGTAGAGTTAAAAATGTTTTCACCTTTGGTGCTGCTTCTGCCACGCTTTAATGCATTTACTACATGTCTTTGTTTTAATTTTATTCCATTTATGTCGTTGTGTTCTACATTTGTATGGAAAAAGCCTCAGGGAGGTGGGAAATAAAAACTGCCACTCACTGGGCCAGCTGGCAATCCTCACTCAATTTTGCAGCATAAACACATTTTTTGAGCTAAATTTTGCAAAAAAAAATTTAAAGTCTCAGATTCAGTGAGTTTCAATTTGTTATCCCAGTTTATACCTCTGATTGTTTTTTTGTTTTTTTTTTTACATCTACTTTTCACTTTTTTAACCTTCTTGACCTTTACAAGTAAGTCTAGAGATGTTTTTGATTGTTTTCTTAGTCAGACAATCTTTTTATTAATCTATTTTGTGAGTCATTCTTCTCTGTTGGTATATTAAATCAATTAATGGCCTATTTGATCTTGTTATTCTTTTAGGGATACGAACTGTTTGGTTGGAACTGCAGTCAGTCATGATAGTGGTAAATGTCATGTTATTTATTACAGGATGTAATAAAAAAAAACTCTTCATCCCTCATAAAACTCATTAATTCAAATAATACTTGCCAGCAATTTGAACCTATAATTGAGTTGCTTAATGTTTTAACAAAAGGGTAAGTTCAGATCGACTTTTCTTCTCACAAAAATCTTTCTCCTGCATGAGAACCAACGCTGTTTTTAGTTTGTGGTGTTTAGCGGTGAAGTCAGCACCCTGCTGACAGTCATCCTGCTGATCTGTACTCACTCTCTGTGCAGTGGATCCTGGGATAGTAACACGGTCTGTAGGCTGGTGTAGCACCCACCTGAACTCTACCTGTGTCGGTTTGGCTACAAGACTTGAAAACGTATCCCCCTCACTTTAGAATTTCAGGATTGAATTTATCTTACCAGCAGCTCCCTAAACAACATGTGCCAAGTTTCTGTCCAAATAAGACTCTGTTGGAAACTGCAAGAACATTGATGAACACTCAGGTACCTTTGCTTCGTACCTCGCACTCACAGCATCAGGTTTGAAGGCAGCATGGGGTGTTTGGCAAATTATTTTTGCGCTGGGTTTTGCCTCGTAGGCTGCTCTGCATACAGTATGTTTTCCAGTTCGGACTGCATGCTTTGAGTCTCTTTATTGGATGGAAAGTTGTATAGCAGTTTCAGCTTCACAAAATCTACTAGTTATATCTAGGAGGAGATCATTGTTGTAGTCTCTCTGTGAGGGAATTCTTTTCATTCTGCTTAACCTGAAATATCTTCCATGAGCTGTTTAAACTGAATAGAAAATGTACAGATACTATTAAAGGCTGGAAACGTTTGGTAAATATTTTCTTGGGGTAACAAAAAATGAGATAATTATAAAAATCAGCAAACCAGCAGAAAGCTCTTAAAGTTGCAAAAGGAAAACACATCAGTAATCAGTATCTGACAGAGTTGTGCTCTTTGCTCTTCCATGGCTGCACACCACATTGATATAAAACTCAACATGTGATTTGCAGAAACAAACCCATCACGTAATGACCTGATTAGACCTTGTGATATTTAACCCGTACAGAACTGACTTTTCTATTTTTCTGAGGTGGGGTTGTGTTAGGTACTTGTTGTCATTAGCTAATGAACTAACCTCGGGAGGTTTTCGTCTGTGCAGCCCTTTTGTTGAGAAACCAGAGCAAAGACCAGACTACCTACCACTGCACACAGGGTCAACCACATAATTAGCTAATTCTAAGAAACTGTAGCCCAGACAACAGTGTTGGTGTGATAATGCACTATTCTGGGATGTGACTCACGCTTCTTGGTTATATCTACCTGTTGTGGTTGATAGCTCAGCCTCTGCTCCGATTACTCGAGAGAGAGAGCATGTGCCGTGAGGCAAAGGTGTATTGAAGTAAATGCAGGATTAGATTTTATGCTGCTCTGGGAAGATTTAGTGAGACATCGCCCTAATCTGCTCAATCTGTGACATCACAAATTGGTGAAATTCTTTAAAAAGGGTGAATTTGTTGTGTGAGAAGAGAACGATAAGTTTGTCATAATGCATCAGTAAAGGAGAGTTCTAGAATGCTAGGTTCAAGAATGCTAGGTTCTAGAATGCTGGATCCTAGATTGCTAGGTTCAAGAATGCTGGGTTCTGGAATGCTGGATTCTAGATTGCTAGGTTCAAGAATGCTGGGTTCTAGAATTCTGGAAAATTCTAGAACCTTTCAGAATGCTGGTTTCTAGAATGCTGGGTTCCAGAATGCTGGATTCTAGATTGCTATGGTTCTAGAATGCTGAATTCTAGATTGCTGTGTTCTAGATTGCTAGGTTCTAGAATGCTGGATTCTAGAATACTGGGTTCTAGAATTCTGGGTTCTGGAATGCTGGATTCTAGATTGCTAGGTTCTAGAATGCTGGATTCTAGAATGCTGGGTTCTTGATTGCTAGGTTCCAGAATGCTGGATTCTAGATTGCTAGGTTCTAGAATGCTGGATTCTAGAATGCTGGGTTCTTGATTGCTAGGTTCCAGAATGCTGGATTATAGATTGCTAGGTTACAGAATGCTGGGTTGTGGGGTACCTCAATGTACCTTCAAGAGACAGTAGCTAGAAGTATATCCGTCTCAGAAACCAGCCTGAAATAAGAAAAGGTTAAAACAGGAGCGAAGTGCCCCCATATTCTAATTACATATTGTAAAGCTTTCATTTACTTCCTGACAACCACATCTATAGTTTTGGCCACTTCAGTGTGATTTACTCAGCCTTATATGAATAGCTAAATGAACTGCCTTTATAATTTAACAAACCCTAATGTGAATACTCGAGGATTACTCAGTTCAACCCGTCTCAGTAAGAAGCTTTATTGTTACTCAACAGTTTGATCAGCACCTGCTTTAATTTGCAGTTGATCCTATTTGCTGTGCAGCTGAATCAATACTTCCTGAACAGATGTTTCCCATCAGAGGAACGCCAACCAGGAACCCTCTCCGTTCCCTATTGGAGAGCATCTGTACTGCTTTGTTTTTTGGTGTCGGTCTGATTGTTATTGTGCGTTTACTGGTTTGACACGTCTCCTGTTGAAGGATCAGTTCACATAAATCACACTAAATATGCTGATGCACTTGTAGCCTGAGTGATTTAGGGCAACTGGCATCCATGTGTTTTCATTTCAGATAGTAATTAACTGCTTGAATAGGCAGCAATTGCTAATTTAGTACAATCCAGGTACCAGCAGTTAAATGAGGCGTATTTTTTTGTATGAACACTGAGCTTCAGAACTGGGGGAAATGCTTTGGTATGATTTGAAAATTATTTGACTGTGACTTTCAGACCGCCTGTGCTCAGCTGCTCCAGTGCCTAAAAATAGCACATGTCCCAGTGCGGCCTCAGCTCAATTTTGGTCACATCTGGATCCTGCTACCTGTTTATAACAACATTTTCTTCAAAGGGAATCCCAGAAAAAAAGGTGGAAATGAAATGATAGCGAAGTGCTCTTTTCACACATTCTGATAGCCTTTCTTCTGAGACGCGGTTCCTTTGACACAACACGTCTTGACATCCTGTTGCAGGGCTAAGCATGCAACACTTCTGTACTTACATAACCCTCAGGGAAGCTCAACATCTTGAATATATAACCTTCAGTTATTCAATTTAGTTTCACCAGTTAGTTCAGGATGGACCTTACTCCTCACAACACCTGCTTTAATAATCCAACACACATGACAGCTTCAAGCAGTGTAAGAGCAATGCAGGAAGATGTAGCTCTTTAGCTGTTAAACACACACACACAAAGTGCCAATTCAGGGGACTCTGTTCTTAAAAAAGTAAATAGCATGAAATGATCGTAAGAAAACATCAGGTTAGGGCAGCGTTTTTCATCCTGCGGGTCTGGACCTTATATAAGTTGTCTGCACTTCAGATGGGGTGGCCTGAAATGACTTGTAATTTATTAAAAAAACAAACATACAAACAAAAAAACATGACTGGACTTCGTATTATTGTTTGTAAAATTAAAGCACACAGTCTTAAACAACTGTATAGTATAATATTATTTTCTCTAAAGTTTTCTTGTTCTAGTTTAAACATAGTGCAGCCTATTAAACTATCTGAGCTTGCACATCTTAATTGACGACTGCACAGTTAAAGCTACTGAAGTTCCCTCACTTTAACCATTATAAACACAAACTTGCATTCAGTAGGAAAAAACAGAAAATAAATGGGTAGATTTCTTCACCCACTTGGCCTCGTAAAGATAGTTTCAAGAGGAACCAAGCCACTAGAACAGCATCTAACAGCCACATGAAAAAATAAAAATAAATCTTTTTTGAAATTTCTGAGTTCATGAAGTCACAAATTTTTAAGTTTACAGATATTCACAGATTCAATTTTCTCTGATCACAAACTCATCAGCTGAACACTGCTTTTACTTGTCTTTATGGTATTAGGTTCTTGAATGTTTTAATTTTGTGGGGTAACTGGTCGTAGTGCTTCCTTTATCTGTCACCACTGACTGTAAAACAAAGCACCTCCCAGGGATAATAAAGAAACCTTGAACCTTGAAGCTGTTGAAAGCGATGATCAATTATGTGGTGACGTCCAGTCTTCCACGAGTATAAAACCCAACAAGCTCGAAAGACGCTTCGAGATAGATAGCATGAACAAACCAAGATTCTTTTTTATTGAAAAAGAAATTTGCGGAGCTGCTGAGACATTAATTCTAAAAAGAAAAATTTCTTTGGGGTCACCAGAAATTTCTGACGTGAAAATGTGGTCACAGCCCAAACAAGATTGGGAACCACCACATTAGGGTGTGCTTTGTTGAAAAAAGGCTGATTTTGTTGTCTTGCTCAAAAATACCGGTGCAAGAAACGTTGTATCTGTTCTTGATTATGCTGATGTACTTTATATGCATATCTCAGCTCCTTTGTAAATGTCGGACTCAGCGTACCGTGCTGCATTGTGATTTGTTCCTGGTTAAGGATTCCGCACAGTGTGTCAGTGTGTCTTATACAAATTTAAGTTTTGTCTTCCTTTCAAACAGAAGAATGGAGAGCTGGTTTATCTTTCCATATATGGCCTTACTACATGATCTGATCTCTGATTAATGTTTTTTTTTATATATATAATTAAAGTTGGCAGCGGCTGTAGCCTCTGGTTTCATGGACAAATAATATTTGTTGCTAACTGAACCCTCATGTTGTATACGGACAAATTTGATCCAATTTCAAAAGTTATTTTGTTGTAACTTTGGTTTTCTTTCATATAATTGCTTGAAAACTTCTTGGATGGCCCCATGCTATGCTATTTGCATGTAAAAGTAGTTTGTTTAATTATATGTGTTTTACAGAAATTTAAAGCCATTTCTGCCATTGAAAAAATTAGAATAATTTCAAACAATTTCCTGCCCACACTTTGACATATACCTTTTCTGTGATAATACATCATATATCACATATCTACCCCTGGTAATAACTTCAGTGAAAAAGAATTCTAAATTTCTGCTTTTTTCTACTCAAAAGAAAGGTATACTTTTATTAATTGAGGTGTATAATATCGTATGTTACAAAAGTAATTGTTAAATTTATGTGACTATGTTGGAAACGTGTAAAACCAATGAGTAATTCTTAAGCCAATTGGAGGATAAAGGCAGACATATGCATGAAAAGGATTAACTGAAAGTTGATTTTACCAATTTAAAATGTAACATGATTTGAATATTCTTATACTAAAAATAATGTATTTAAATCCCATTTTATGGAAAGATGAAGTTCCTCTAACTGTGTATTCCTCTCATATATCAGCGATAATACAAGCAAAAAATTCTACTGTAATTCTGTTAATTTCCTATGTGGGATGAGTAAAATGTATTATCTTATCTCATCTTGTCTTATCTAAATAGGTTTATTCAATAAAGAATTCAGTAAATTAATATTAAATCATATCATTATTTTATTATATTTTGCTTTATTTTGCCTTTGCCTTCAAGTATCATCACATTAGAGCTGCTCCAAACAAGCCTGTGTATAATTATGATTTTCTATTCACAAATATTCATCATTCAGAGCAAAAAAAAAGGGGGAAAAATCCCAGCTGTTACATGAATGACAGCTTTATGCACAAAGCAGACACGGGGACATTGTTCCTCCTCAGGCTCTCTGAAATAAGATGAAACAGACAAATGTTATCCAACGCTGTGCGGCCTCGTCCAGCACATTCCTGCTATATTGTGAGCAGTCGGTAGACTGAGCTGTGTGTTGTCATGGAAACCAGCGCTGCTCAAGCTCATGATATTCCCCGGTGAACGAAGAGCAGAACGGCTTCCACACACAGCCATTTGTTCCAGTGGTTAAAAAAAAAAGAAACACTGATGGTGGCTGAGGAAATGTGCATAGTAAAGGAAAATCTGACAGTGCACAGAGCAGCTGAAAACACCTGAGTGTTTATGTGTGTGTGACAGACACACCAGGATCACATGACAACCAGGCAACATTTCAGGAGAGTCAGAATCATATTATTTTCTTTCCTGAGGTCATGGAGGATGCACAAAACAGAGAGAGAACAGACCAGTAGAGCTCAAACACACACCTGGTCGTGACTGCTCCACAGTCCCCACGACTCACTCTTTGATTTGATAAAACAGAGTTTACTCATGTTCACCTTTGTGGAAAACTCATAACACCATTCCTTCATCTATCATCTTTATCTGGATCCTGCAGATGGGTTATGAAATTACCTGTAATACAATTCTGTTTTATAGTTTTGATATAATAGGCATTTATTAAAGATATCTGATTGAAGCTTAATTCTTTAATGGGAAGTTTCGTTGCTTGTGTGTACAAAGTATCTACTGTTTTTTTGCTATACCTAGCTTTAAAGAACTTAATGTGTTCAACCCATATCTAAGTTTAATCACAACATAGCACCTGGATTCCTGAATCATTCATCAGAAATCTGCAAGTGGTTCTTTTTTAGTTTTGAGTTCCTGGTTACCTAAAGGGATGTTTCTGGCTGAGTGAAATGACCCATGAGTAACTCGTTGGCAGCCATGTGAAGAGCGAGTGAAATTCTCTAAATGCTATGGAAAAGTGCAGCCAGGCTTTTTCCTCCCCTTCTTTACTCTATAATAGCAAACACTTGGCCATTATTTGACCATTTTCCCAAACAGATTCCCCCTTTGACCTGGATTTCTGTGTTTATTGTCCGTAAAAACCTGCAGGTTAAACACAGCACTTAGGTTTAATAGAATAAGCTTCATTCACTGTTTGACACCAGATTTCTATGCTAAGTTAAACCTTCGGACTTAAAAATTTGTACTTGATTTTTTCAAAGGAGCATTTTAAATCTATTGAATTAAGTCAGACCAAAGGAATAATTGGACAGTTCACCTGCCTGTTCAAGTAGACTTATTACCCATGACCTGAGTCTTTAATAGGCATCACAGCCCCAGTTTACAAGCACAGTAACGAGTGAACTTGTAGCTGAATATGGTTTGTGTTCATCTTAATGTGCTGCTTCTACTCCACTGAAATCTGTATGGGACATTTGTGAAGCTATATGTAAGCATTTCTTTCCTATCCTAAATCACAGCACAATAAATCTCTAGTTGTTGTCCAGTATATACTCTATTCTTGTTTTAGAAAAATACTGTTTAATATAGCCTGCTTCATGAATTGATAACAATCCATCTAAAGCATGTTGTAGGCTTTGCAAAATAGAAACCCTGTGGTATTCTATTTCACATATGCTCTCACAAACATATTGCATTGATTAATGAATGTAAGTAGTTGCAGCAACAAACAACAACCTGGAATCAACATTATATATTGACCATCGGCATCAGCCACTGAGAAACCTGATATGGTGTGACCGCTTATCTGCAGTACTCAGATGAACGTTTGCACTTAAAGACTGTGTCAACATTCACAAGAGTCTTCTCTTCTCTTAGGGATTGGACTCTGCCGGTCACACCGTTTTGATTCCAGCCAATCAGAGTTCAATTAGGCTGGAGCTCCATTTGAAAAACAAGTCTGGAGTATGGTTTCATCAACAAAAATCAAAGGGTGTAATGTTTTTAGACCAGTTTACTTTACACATATATTTTAAAAGCTAAAGCCAGTTGACTGTGATTGGTTTTACTATGAATAAGATTCTACAGAACTGTATGTTTGGAGCGACAGCATGAGAACTGTACAGGGACAGTCGACATACCAAGATAGTTAAATATAGAAACGGGCACAGTTAGGTCACAGTAAATACTCCGCTTTGACACCATTTCCAATCCTCTATTTATCTTCAGTGGGTAATTATCTCACTCTTCAGATATGGTCACCTCACAGTACGATTTCCCCGTGGGTGCTGAGGAGCTCCCAAACACCCACGATGCATCACAGCCTAACTTCAGTCTCTTTGCTGTGAGAGTTGCTGTGACCAAGTGTAGCTTGCTTTTTGCCGTGTGGGTGGATACACGTTTTCTCAGCATTGCCATAGCTGCAGTGTTTCGTGCTGAGACTGTTTAGTACTACTGAAGAGTCTGCATACTGGTGGAGGTGGGACTGGAAACAATGGAGGAGTAGGATGTCTATTGTGAAAGATATTATCTGCATGCATGTCTTGTTTGTGTTGCTGTCAATCAAACTGAGAGTATGGCCACATTGAGTCGGTTACATTAATAAATCCATCTTCTCTGCTTTGTTTTGGTGCTCCATCATGAAAAAAAAACCAGTCTTTCTCTTACAACAAAACCAACCGAGGTTTCTATAAACCACCCTGTGAGTACTGGAGTGTGTGGGATAGATTCAGGCTTCAAAATTAAGTTGAGTTGTATTGTTTCTCAACTACATGTACAACCCCTATTCCAATGATGATGTGTAAAAACAGAAATCCTGTTTAACCTGTATTCAATTGAATACACCACAAAGACAAGACATTTGATCCACTCTTTTGTTGTCACAGCTTTTTTCAGAACATGTTGCAGGCATCAAATTCAGGATGAGTAAATATTTACTGAAATGCAAAGCTTTTTAATGTGGACAATAAATATCTTCTCTGTCATGTATTCAATGGAACATAGGTTAGACAGGATTTGTGAATCATTGTATTCTGTTTTCATTTACATTTTACACGACTTTATCAGGATTGGGTTTATAATGTGGAATAATGTACGGATATTTTTGCAACCCAAAATTTTGTCTTTTGAGTTTTAATTTCACTAAAGCCTCAGCTTTAAAGCATAGGCGCCTTAGAGGTATAAATCTAAGTATAAACTGCAAAATAAATGGGTTTTGAACTTAAAAACTATAAAAAAGTGAAATATTTGAGTCCAAGTACATTGTCTGACTTCACCATAGAAGTATCCCTAGTTTCTCTCAATCAAATTGGGAAAAAATGTCTTTGCTTGACCAAACCATTTATTATTCCATGTATTCCTCTCCAGGCGTGAATCCACCCAGAAACCTCATGGAGCAGGATGTGGAGAGCCCGGCCATCATCAGACAGCCCAAGCTGCCAAAGCAGGCCCGAGAGGACTTGCCCAAACAACTGGCAGAAATCGAACGGACGAAGAAGATCCAACGGTACGTCCAGAAAGATGGGAAGTGTAACGTCCATCACGGTAACGTCCGAGAGACGTACCGCTATCTGACGGACATTTTCACCACTTTGGTGGATCTCAAATGGAGGTTCAACCTCTTCATCTTTGTGCTGGTGTACACAGTGACGTGGCTCTTCTTTGGCTTCATGTGGTGGCTTATTGCTTATGTTCGAGGTGACCTGGACCATATAGCAGATAACCAGTGGACTCCATGTGTCAATAACCTTAACGGGTTCGTATCAGCCTTTCTGTTCTCCATCGAGACAGAGACCACCATTGGTTACGGATACAGAGTCATCACGGACAAATGCCCAGAGGGAATTGTTCTGCTTTTAGTCCAGTCTGTGCTGGGATCTATTGTGAATGCCTTCATGGTGGGTTGCATGTTTGTAAAGATCTCACAGCCCAAAAAGCGAGCTGAGACTCTAGTGTTTTCCACCAATGCAGTCATCTCCATGAGAGATGGACGGCTGTGCCTGATGTTCAGAGTCGGAGACCTCCGAAACTCGCACATCGTAGAAGCGTCAATCAGGGCCAAGCTTATCAAGTCCAAGCAGACAAAGGAAGGGGAGTTCATCCCCCTGAACCAGACGGACATAAATGTGGGTTACAACACGGGAGACGACAGGCTTTTCCTCGTGTCACCGCTCATCATCTGCCACGAGATAAATCAAAGCAGCCCTTTCTGGGAGATCTCACAAGCACACCTGGCCAAGGAGGAGCTGGAGATTGTTGTGATCCTGGAGGGGATGGTGGAGGCCACTGGTGAGTAACAATCAGATGCTGTGTTATTAATGATATTATGTAACAGAATGTGTTTTCAGTGATGTTGCAGAGTTCTCAAATTCCCACAAGACCCCTTATTCATGTACATTATTTCAGCAGAAACAAGACTTTAATTGTCTGCAAAGGATGAGTCCTACTTACTGCAGTGTCCCCTGACTATTCCTGAAGTCCTGTGCAGTTACACAACAGCCAGTGCAGGAGAGGCTCGTGCTCATACAACACTTTTTCATTACCAGCAAACAAGCCCAGGATAAAAATGCATGGTAATACATCAGACTAGAGGGTGTTGAGTTTGCATTTTTATGCCGGTTGTCTGTTGCTGCTTTTCTTTTTTCCACTATCAGCCATGACAAAATAAACCGGTTACATAATGCTTTCGATGTTTTGAAGCACTTACTAGAGGCTAGCAGAGGACTTCTCTGCAGACTTTTGAGCCAAAGAGGATGCTATAAATAACAAAAGAGCCAGGGTTTTTGTTTGGAAACTATCAAAACCCTCAGCCTCTTGAGATACAGGGATTTGTGCTTCTTTATGTGGTCATAGCAAGGTTATTTGAAGAGAACTGCGTGAAGTATACTAAGATCACTGCACTAAAAATGTTTGCAGGGATAAATTAATAACAAAACAGATACCATTCTGCAGAATCCACTAAAAGTAGTTGGTTGATATGAAGATAGTGTGAAAGGTGGGAGGGACATGCGAATACTACAGATGCTCCTAACACAAAGGAAAGTTAGTTATTAATAGTCCAGAACTGTGGTTTGGACAGGGATCAATAATTGTTAGCCCACGTTTGCAGCCTTCCTAGGGTCATGAATTATTCAGTTTCAAGCATGCATTGTTCATGAGAAGAGAGGAATCAGGGACTTTTTCCAAGGATTCACTGGTTGTTACAAAGTGAGGTTAGAGTTTTTCCACCACTAATTGAATCTCAAAATTGCCTCTAAAGCAGACCAAGACGAGGTATCAGGGATCAACAAGTGTCTGAGCCAATCAAAGTTTTCCTTCTGAAAAATGAATTTATTTCTTCTTCTTCTACTGTTTTTTTAGAGCTCTCTTATTGCTGTTTTTATAGCGTTTTTTAAAGCAGCAGAGGAAAACAGATTGGGGAAAAAGTTATGTAAGGTTAATGAAAAAAATCAGATGTTAGCAGTAAATTCTTACCTTTACACATCTTAAGGAATTTTTACACATATAAACATCTGAACACAGATGAGTGATTCATGTTAATAGTTCTCTAAGCTTTGTAGACTTTACATATCATCAGGTTAATGGAGAGTTTTCTGTGTTTCCCTTTTACATCCATCTCTGTGCTGCCTCTCTTCTCACCTGGTGTCTGTGCGCACATTTAAACAAGACCATTTCCTGATGAGATAAATACCCATCTTCTGAATAACCCATGAAAACATTCCCAGACACAATCCTCTCTCAATTACTGGATTGTGATGTGTAGCTCCACCATTTAGGATTGAATATATACACTTGGTACCCCAACAGAAGGGATCAATTTAAGTGGGAAGGCAGGGATCGGTTATCTTGATACTTTTCCTAACTTTTGATTGTGGAAACCAAAATAGTGGCACACTAGCTGAGTGGTCAGACATCTTGAAGAAGGTAAAAAACGTTTCCTTGTAAGCTCTCTTTCCCTTATTTGTGGATACTGTGAATACATCCTGATGCACATTGCATTAATACAAAAGCAAACACACTATCTTGTCCGTCTGGTCTCCTTTTCAACAATAGCTTTTAATTTCTGCAGCATCTTTCCAACCCTTTACCTTCTGAGACTAAAAATGGTGATTTGGACACATTTTGTTATTATCGCTATAAAATGACCAAGAAATGCCCTGAGTCTGAGAACTTTGCTCCCATTACCCAAGAGTTTTGATGTGACATTTGAAATATGAACCTATACATGTTCAGAATAATCACCAGTCATTTTTTGAGTCTAAGGACATGGTCAATTGTGCCGTGCTAGAGTACGTGTCTCGCTAAAAAAGCTAAAAAAGTAACACAAGTTGTAATCATATTCCCTGTATTCTCCATTGTAAACCTGTTAATTTATGCTCTGAAAACTGCTTTTTTCGGTTTGGTGTATGTGTGACTTCTGGCACCTCTGGAGCTAGTCTGGAGACACTGGACTGTCAGCAGATTTTTGCACTCCTGCACTGTCTCATATTTTAGACCGGAAGTTGGGCTTGGCTGTGACGCATCAACTCATAGAGAACATTGAACAAGACAGGAGGAAGTGCTGGGTGTCTGAAGGTGTACAGGGATTTTCTCCCACATTCATATCCTGCCTCCTTTGTTTGATTCATTTTTTTTTGTTGAGATTTGTCCTTCTGATACCCTTGGACTTTCAGTGTTTTTCACCTTACATTGAGATGATTGCATCAGGAACATCAGGGAGATAAGTTTATCAGCTAGTCTGCAGTTTTGTCAATCACACTCATTTTAGATAGCTGACTTAGATTTATGCTTTCATGCCAAAACCCAAAAAAATTAATCTGAAACAGCAGTGATCCAAGTGAATCAGCACAACTGACTGTATCTGTGAAAACATTTTATTAAGGTATTTTGAGGAGATTTTATCCTTTTGACAAACAGACCAAAAGCAACCCTGATGCCCTTGTACAACTGGTACAGGCCGTGACAACAATCATGAAGATGATCTCAATGATGGCTTTCATCTCTTTCAATGAATATTTATGTTGATGAAAACATCAGTCGTTTCAATAAAGGTTGCTTCAAATTTTGTCGGAGAACACTGACACACATGCACAGATGTTGTCAGTGCTACTTTGACCAACAGATCACGAGAGTCAGCACAAAATAAAGGTTACCCACAGTTACATCAATTTTTATGCTTCCTACACCTGCTCCTTTTGTTTCTCTCAAGAATTATGAGGGAAAAAACGGTGAGCACAACCTCTTTGTTTTGTCAGTTTGTTGTTCATTGGTGAGAAATTTCAAAATCAGACTAAAAACACATTATTGCTTCATCACTGGAAGAATTCAAGATGCAGGTGTTCAAACCAAAACCACAAATGTCAACCCTCGATGTTGTATCGTGTCCACAGGTATGACGTGCCAGGCCAGGAGCTCATACGTGGGCACCGAGATCAAGTGGGGCTACCGCTTCACCCCCGTCCTGACGCTGGAGGACGGATTCTACGAGGTCGACTACAACAGCTTCCACGACATCTACGAGACCAATACACCCGCCTGCAGTGCCAAAGAGCTGTTCGATATGGCCAACCGTGCCCGCCTGCCTCTCACCTGGTCTCTGGGTAGTAAGCTGAGCCAGCAGGGACTGTTAGAGTCTGAACAGGAGGGAGCAGAAACCAAGACCAGCGAGGAGAAGGAGGTGAAGAGCCAGCAGACAGAGAGGAACGGGGACATTGCCAACATAGAGAGTGAGTCCAAAGTGTAGCGAGTATGATGGAGAAACACAAGAGATTATTACTGAGTACTGTAGACTCACCAAACCAGATTTTAGAGCACAGGTGAGAGTTTGAGGTACTAAGTGAGGACCAATGAGCACAGTAGACCAAGTATCCCTGCACCAAGAACCGCTTCTTTCTCAGTGATTCACAGTTTCCCCAAACATCTAGACATGTGACCCACCGCTGAACTGAAAACCCTCTGCGGAAAGTGCATGTTTCATATATAATGTGATGTCCTCCTGATGAGATTCCTATTATTTTTTCTATTAAGATATTCCTAGGGGCATTTGCATAAGTATTTTTGTATATACTATAAAATGTTTTGAATTCTTTGTTTTGTTGCAGTGTGAATATTTGACAGATGTTTGATACTAATACCTTTAGGTTAGTTCTGTATATATATATTCTATGCCTTACTGTATGTATAAAGCCTTCATTATTTGATATTTCAGAACTATATTAGCATGTATAAACATTATCTGCAGTTAATTTATCTTGTAATGTGTATATACTGTATGATGATAATGTAATAAGGAACACATACATCTCAATGGATGCAAACTCTAGTTGAAACCAATGATGAATACTTCCCCGAATGATAAATGTTTGTTTAAGGTAGGACTACACGTCTACAATACCGGTCCTCAAGAAGCCATTATCTGCTGTTTGCAGCTGAGTGACTTCAGACAACGGCCCTTTAAAACTGCATCTTGTCACTTTTGCACATTGGAGGCCTCTGGTGGAGAAAGGAAGTCCCTGTTTCAGTGAATCCCTCACATGTCACCTAACAGTATCGAATAAATAAACTGATGATTGCATATCAATTTCTTGCTGTATTTCTGACTGCTTCACTTTTGAAGATCTGATTGTGATCATATCAAAGTTATTTTGACCGCACAGGAAGTGCAGAGCTGCTTCACCTGAGTAGAAGTCATTGGATCACAGTGCTAAAATAAATGATTACTCGTCAAACTCCTGAGTTCAGCCTCCAGCCTCGCTCTTGACGGTGTGAAAACGACACAAACCTCCACCTTTGTAATCTTTCTCAAGTGAACCTGAGGTGAACGTGAAGAAGCTATAAATTTCAAGAAGATTTATGACTAAAACGAGATAATTTCTGGAAAATTAAGTTGGTACATTTGATATGGCAGATGCCTTAAATTTTAATTCAAGTAATACCTATAAGCTGCAATGCTCGTCAGTGGAAATCACTTGTAGGGGAACATTTGGTCTTTTCAGCATATGCAAATGTATGTGTGTAGAGAAAAAGCGGAAGAAGACTCAGTGGTACGGTCCCCAAAGGTGGTTTGTTAGAAGATGAAGCAAAGTAACAATTAGACAAGTACAAACCAAGGTTAGAGAGTTTATTTCCAAACTCTTCCTCTGAAAGTGGTTAACAAGTCTGTGATACCAAGTCATTAACTTCGTTTGAACGACACTCATTTGGCCACACTTTCCATGAGTATACCCTAGAAGAAAAACATCTCCAAGCACTTCAACCAAGTTCAGCCGCTCTCAAAAAGTCCTAACAAACACTTCACAGCTTACTCGACAGAAACCAGTCTGACCTTTTTAATGTGACTAAAGCATCTGTGTATGAATGAGTATAAATAGCAGAACTCAATGAAGAACAGCACTAACACATTTTAAAAAGTATCTACATGTTTCTATTGCGCAAAGCAAAGATTGTGCTCAGATAAAGAAAATAACCCTTTTTTGTTGGTAATGTTTCAGGGCATTTTTCCTTTTTGAGATCAGACAGCTGAGGAGAGACAGCAAATGCAGCAAATGGCCATAGCGAACCTGCAACATGCAACAAGGATTAAAACCTTTACAGAATGTGGGGTGCACGTGTAAACAGCCCCAGAAAACAAACATTTTCATAACTTTTTAACACATTTTTCTGTTATTATATAATCATACTGTCCCACAACAGTAAGTTTCCTTTCTTACCAACCAGTACAACATTTGTAACATGAAATGCAGTCAAAGTTAAAGTACTCATTCTAAGTAATATGCCTCATGTTAGTGAATGTTGTTCATGATATTCTTTGATTGGAAATTCTGTTAAATAAATAAATTAACAGGGAGGCTGTTGAAGGTGGAGCAAGTTTTAATACGTTTTATTACAGTCCGATCTACATCAGGTGGTAGTAACAGAGCCATGATGTCACTGTAGTTGAATAAATAAAGTGATTTTCAGTAGTCAGACACTCGGGTCTCTCTAACCATTCAGTGAACCATCACACACCTGTAGATACACATACTGTAATTCCTGAACAGGGTATCAGTGTTTCAGCAAGCAACCAGACAACATCAACCAATAGATGTTTTGACAGGTATCAGGTCAGAGATTAACAGCATGAATGTATATTTAAAATACATTGTTCCTTGTAGTCTTAAAGCTTAAGTTTTACTCTGCTTCTCTAGTTAATTCTTCAAATGAATCTACAGACAGCAAACAGTCAGTTTTATCAGTTTTAAGTTATTTAAAATAACAACAAGAAGACACAATGTTTCTCACAGGAGTGGTTCAGTGTTGAAAGCCAGAAATGGGGTCATATTATACCTAAAATTAAACACAATTTAACTTTACAGCACATAGTAATTGTTTTCATACCTCAAGGTTGTTGAGTAAAAATTAAGCCAAAGTTAAAAACCTTAAAAACCACAGTTACTGAAATTATGTTTTCATTTAAAACCCGTAAATAAACCCTGATCTGCAAGCTGCAGTGTTTATGTGATTTTTAATGATGTAATCAAACTGTAGAAATTAAATGAAAAGTGAAATATAACAGTAGGAAAGCAAAAGCATAGGTCACATAAAGTTAATCTTTTCTTCAGAGAATGTATGGAATTTATACATACATACATGTTAGCTTTTTTCCAGCAGGTTGATCAAGGAGCAGTATTCTTATTCTTATTAAACACCCTCCACAGTAAAAGAAAGACATATGAGCTTATTTGTTTTCTGACAGTTTAAAGAGTTTTGTAAAGACTCTTGTAGGTATATTAAGTCGTTTACTGTAGCTGAAAAGTGACAGCTAACATGCTAACACACAAGTCACCTGCTAGCATCAGTCAGTATCTCTCTGAGACTATTTCTCCATTTGAAGGTTTGCTACCCTGTTTTTATTTTATTAAGACTGTAAAGAAGTAAAATCAAGCACCTTCAAAAGCTAACAGTTTTTTTTCAAGCAAGCCAATTTAATTTATTCTGAGGAATTTATCCTCCCAAAGATGCTACAAAATTAATAAACTCTGTTAGCTTGTAGTATCAGCTAACAACATTTGAAATGACTGACGAATAAAAACATACAAAATTAAGACAAAAATTTGACTGGTCTGTAAAAATACAGCAGCACTATTATTAGTATTTGATTTTATTTAGAGGAGAGGGGCTGTTTTTTTAAGTGCATCCCATTATTAAGAAAAGTCATCTGTCCAATCACAGCATGGGAGTGTGAGACGTACTTATAGCCATGACCGTAAGTAAACATGTCAAGGCTGATAAACAATAAGTTATAATAGGTAGTAACAAATGAAAAGAAACGCTACAAAAAAAAAACTATTATGTACTAACAATGCACCATTTTTTTTTTATCTATGCATTTACCAAATAGAAAAAAATCTAAGAGAATGCGTTTGTTTGTCATCTAATCTCTGCTTTTGATGTCTTGGTAGACAATTTTTAATTTTTGGTGGTCTCCTCAGTGGCTTGTTTGTTTTTCTGGTCAATGGCCTGAATCTGAGGGTCAAAGTTCACTAGGAACAGAAACGTGCAGCTCGCGTTTTCCCTGCTAACAAAGCCCCTTAACGCTGTGATCCTACTGAAATGAAAAGAAACACCACAAAATACTGGAGTGTGTTTAAGGTGCAAAACAGGCTCAGCAAGTTAAGACTCAAAACTATTCAGGATTAGAGTGTTAAGGTTGTTACCACGAAACTCAGATCCAGGAAATGAGCAGACTAAACAGCAGAGAAGTGCTCTTGCTGTATTTGAATGTAGGTAGAACTCTATTACCCAGCAAACACCTGGGGTGTGAGGGGTGGTGGCAGGTTGTCATTGTCCATGTTGTTGGCATCAATGGCAGAAACTCGAGGGAGAATCTCCAGAGGGTATTTCTCCAGGATGTCGTTAACCTCCCGCTGCACAGCCTCGGGCCAGGAGAGGAGGTCGGCCTGCAGGCTCCGAGCCGCATCCATCACTGCGTCCTGTCGGCTGCTGAGGCCGGACAGCAGCTCCAGGTTCTGGTTGAGCTGAGCCAGAACGGGGTTGGTGGCAGCCACATCTGATGCCGGACCTGTGCCTGGCCAGTCGGCGTCAGAGCTGTTGATTCGTGGTGATGCCTGGCCCGACATGTAGCGCTCAAATTCCTCCAGGGAAAGGTTGAGAGACTGAGCATCCAGCTTCTCGATAAAGGCTGCCGCGCAGCACTGAATACAAAAGAGAAGATAAAAAGGAGGGTTGAGATTCTGGAGCATGATTTCATGCGCCTGAGTCAGACCAAGCTGGATAGCCTCAATATCAGTGGTTTATTTTTAGATTTGTAGAGTGTTTCTCCACTGCTAGAAGGTGAAAGAAGATTTCATTTCATTTTATTTTGTTGGTAAAAATGCAGTTTTAAAGCTTTGAGTGACATTAACATCTTTCAGTCGTTGAAACAGCCAGCCTTGCTGCCCAAAGTTAAAAACCACATTAATACACACTGGGATGTGGAACAGGGTGAAGCCAATCCAGCCCCACAGTCAGTGGAAAAGAGGCTTAAATCTACGGCTCCGACCCTTTAAGCCTTTTGACACTAATTTACACGCTTCCTTTCACATTCTTAATTACAAGGGGGGGGAAAAAAATCACTTTTCACAAAGAGGTAACATGGACTCTTTGTAACTTTCTTTGAATGGAGTGACCCACTGAGTCACAAATAAAATATTTAAAACACCTGAGAGAAATGTGTATCATTTTTGAATATTAATTTCCTTGAGATAAGAATATAAATATTCACATTTTAACGATTTTACTGTTTTAATATTCAGGTGCTGTGCTGATTATTTCTTCCTTTCATACTTTAGAGCACATTGGTCAACATTAGTTATTTTCTAGTCAACTGGACTTAGTGTTGATTCTGGTGCCCCCCAAGGACAACTTGGTCTCTTTCCCTTTGTCGACTTGAGTGTGTATGAGATTTTTTGTCTGATAAAAAGTCATAAACATTAGCTGTTTGGGTCTTGCTTGTTTTTTTTTTAGCTCACATAGAGACATAAGTACAAATTTTAGTCTTTTTTTTAGAGCTTCAAGAACATAGGGTTATTTTTTTCCTTTGCTTTCAGGGGTGAGGAGCCGCAGTTCAGTATTTTTTTAACCTCAAATGGAAAATCCACACAGAGGCTCTTAGCTTAAACCACTTCCAACAAACACAGACCAGGTTGGTGAAGTAGTATCCGTCCTCTCCGGTCATCAGCCTGCTGGGGTTGCAGAAGCGGGTGATGTACTGGATGTTGGACTGAAGCCGTGGAGGATTCGCCTTCAGCACAATGTAAATGAGCGCAGGGAGAAAGTCGTCGGCTGAGGCGGGCTCGTTCTTCGTGATCCTGATGGCGCTGAAGATGTGTTTACTGCAGCGCGTGATGCAGCCAAGTTTGTCCCGAGGGACCCGCTTAGAGTCCATCTCTATGATGTCTGGAAAAGGTAAGAGAATAAACACAAGTCGTTGGTTGGGTAGATCAACAAATCATCAGCCAACATCCTGCGGAAACTTTCACCCTCTGTCATGGTAGAGCTAACATTGGCTGCTCAAGTTTTTGTATTTTTTATTATTTGAAAGGCCAAAATAATCAAATAGAGAAAGGTAAAAAGTGTGCTTCAGCTTTTACCCTGTGATAAGTGTCTCTGGTTTACTTTTTTCATCTCTACCATGCAAAACAAAACAGGTGTTCATGTTATGAAGTTTGCAAAGACTGTGGCTAAGTAGCAAAGCAAACTTATTTTGCTGTTAAGAGTCCGAGATCTTGTTGGTGTAGCAAGCTGCTGTCTGGCTCAGTGTGACCATCTGCTCTGCTCATGATTGACTGATGTGACAGCTTTTTGCCACTGTGGCTGAAAAGAGGCCATTTAAAAAGAGATCTTTAGAAGACGCTCCTTCGCCTGTGTCTACAGAGAACTGAGAGTGTGTCATTAAACCAGGGGGAAGATTTTAATGCTGCACCAGAAAGAAGCAAACAGTCACACAGCAGCTTCAAATACTCAACCTGACCTGTAATCGCTTTGACCACATTCTCAGAGACTTCTGGGATTTCTTCGTCAAAAGACACACAGAGCATCTGAATGGTCACCCAGTGTAGAGCTCTGAAATACAGAAAATCAGCCGAGAAGGTGTAAACTTCTCCCAAAGGAAAACCTAAAAATGTCTGTTATGTAATTTCTTACACAAACAGACTCACAGTTTTAAACAGAAGTACAAAGTGACAAAAAGAAACCAACGCCTCCGCTAAAATTCTTCTTCAAACAGGATGTAATTAAACCCCAGGAGTCACACCTGATCCTCTTCTGTGTGGCCAAGTCCTTCTTCTCATCGTCTGTGGTTTCAGGACAGAACACGCTCTTATACAGACGAGTCATTATGTACTTCTCAACCTGATCCATCACCTGCTCCACCGACTCTGAGGAGCCTGGTGAATGAAGACGTATGAGACAATAACAGGAGGAGCTGCATCGTTATGAAAATTCAAAATGAAACAAGGGGTTAAGGTGAAATATTAAGTCAAAATTAACGGCCAGTTGACCCCTTGACCCCAGAAGGTTAATAAAGGTGCCTGTTTGACATTTTGCACAAGGCTGAAACTTATCACTGACTGTTTTATTCGAAGGGCTTGCCTCTGAAAAATCAAACAACAGGGGCACTATGATAAAATGCTATGAGGAAAACCCCAATTGTCGCAGAAAAATATCAATACATACTGAGAATTGCTATTCTGCTTCAATTATATACATCAAAGCATCATTCAGATAAATATCATGTATCGTGATATGGCCTAAAAACATCAAGAAATGAAAAAGGAAGGATGTTTTTTTCTAATTAGTCTTGGTTAAGCATCTACTAGCTGTGTTGGAAGATATACAGAATACTACGAGAGGATTGCTTAATGCCACTAATGACAGGCTGTGTCTAAAAACAAACCTTTGTAGTGGCTCATCAGACGATCAGCCAGGTTCTGGTAGAAATCCTGAACACACTCCGACAGCTCGTCAGCACTCAGGTCCTGAAAAGTCAAGAAGTTGTGTGATCACATGGTGCTCAACTCGTCACAACAACACTTAAGATTCAAAATGAAATCTTCCCTTACAGACCTTTTTACCCAACATGTTCACAATAAAGGCTCGGCACTGCTTGTGGATCTCCCGTCCCGGCTTCTGGAGGTTCTTTAGGAAGTCCACAAAGTCCTTGGACACTTGGTCTGTTTCGAAGCTCGCATGGCGGCTCAGAGACGGACTTGTCCTCACTTCTTGGGTTTCTGTTGAGAAAATGTTTCCATTTAGAAAAAAGAGAAGGAAATTCTCTCAAAACATTGTGACAAGTATTAAAAGTTTGTTTGTTGCAATGACCATTGAGACGATTTAACTTAACAATGTTTCCCTTTCAGTAATTGTGTCTTGTATTAATGATGAAATATTTTGACTAAAAATTACAAGAATACACTTGATAAGATACTGAGTATTAGCAATGTAACATCACATCCAACATGAGGACATTACATGAACTTTACATGAAAATACATCTTGAAGTGATGATGTGGTTTCTTCAGTCTCTATGTTCTTAAATTGATAATTGATGAGTCTCTTTTTTGGCACGTAAATCATTAGATCAATCATCCTTATCTAAAGAATTTTCAGGGCAGAGATTTCAGAAAACGGGCAATGAATCCATGTTACAAGCTACAAAGTCTCTGTTCAAAGTCTCCCAGAAAGATACGATACTCTAATATTGACTCAAAGTGTAACAGAAAGTAAAATTCATCACCGACCCAAGAAAGACAACCAGATGTATTTATTTATTTATTTGTCTCACCTTTCTTGGGAGCAGTGCGTGATGAAGGGCTGAAGAACTTCTTCACAGTCGTCACTTTCCTCGTCTTCTCGTTGGTTTTCTTCTCCTCAAACTTGGTGAAGGGTCCCAGTGAGGCGTGTCCCAGGTGCGTTTGAGGGGCTGTGGACTGAGAGTGAGGCTGCGTCTGCGCTCCATGACTGCTGGCATACGCTGCCTCTTCCTCTCTTTGCAACCTGAAGAGTCACAGAAATGTTGCAGAACAGAACGATCAGACACACACTTCCCAACCTGTTTGTTTAACAGAGGAAAAGTTGCATCTCACAGCACAGGCTCGTCTTGTGCGGATAAGTGTCTGTGCTGCGACAAACAGCTTGGTAAAATTTTAATTCTTTTCAGCCCAGATGGTGACTGTATTTATGCACCAGACGGTCTTACTTTTCTGCCAAGGCCCAGTCGTCCTGGATCTGTTTCTGCCGTACCCGCTGGTACTCCTCCCTCCAGCACTTGGAGCACAGGCCTTGCCACGCTGCGTTTCCATAGTAACCACATCCCTTTTTGCACAGCAGGTCTGATTGGTCCACATGTATCCCCCGTCGCTCTGTCCGCTGACTCATGATGCTGGACAAACTGGAATGAAAAATTCATCATCTTTTTTCTGTGGTGATTATTGGGGTATTTGTACGTACTGGGCTGCTCCCAACAGAGCCGTCTGCCGGATTAAATCATGAGATCTTCAGATTATTACAGTTTGTACATTCTGTTGCTTTTCCGCACATTTCACATCTGTTATATCAGCAAAGACTTTCTTCCAAATAGATGCTACCACGTCTGCTGGAGGTTGAATTCTGAGACTGTTCAACAACTTCTGTCAGGAAAACTTTAGAAGCTCAGTCTTCAGCTGACAGAGACGTTAACTAACCGTTCCCTTGTGCCACGTCTGTCTATAATCAGCTGTTTACATATACAGACCTAGCAAAGCTGACTGTGCTCAGTCTTACCAAACAGAAGACAAAGATAAGAAAAACAAACCATTGTGAACAACCTGGAGCAAGTAGCACCTGCGGGTAATTTAGTGCATTAAAATCTGTGAAGTACAATTGTATAATAAGGATATAAAAATGAATACATAATTAAGTGTAATGTGAAACACTCAGTAGAGTAGAATACAACATATGACAAAGTGACTCAAAATCTTTTGTCTTAAACGTCCTGTTATTGTGCCACGTTTGTATTTACTGATTTTGAGAGAAACTCTCATGCTGCCATTCTTAAACAGTCAAATGTGTAATTCACTGTAACCATTTGCTGCAGAAAAGTAAGCGAAGGTTTTTTCTTTAAAATCCTGCTAATTGCATTGTCTGACACCTACTCCCTCATAGACATTGCAGTCATTACAATTGCACTTTAGTTATTGTTAGTTTTTCCTCCACTGATCGTATTATTTGCCACAAAGAGGTTTGATTGTTTCTTTCAGTCAGTTCCATAAACAGTCAAAAATTCCTCACAGGAGCTTTGATTTCTTGGTCCGTCAATAGTGTTGACGTCAAGATTAGCTTGAAAAACAACTTAGCTGTGATTTAAAAAAAAAAAAATTTAATCACAGTTTTTTTCAAGAAGAGATGCCAAACAGAAACGTGAGGGTTTTTGGACCCTGACCCAGCAAAACAATCCAGTTTAGGTCAGCGTGTTTGAGAAAGATGTGATTCACTATAAGAGAATTAACTACTTTACCTGGGGCACTTGGCAGTAAATTCTGTTTACATGGTAAAAAGATGGAGACAACATGCAGGACAACACAACACAAAGTGTATTATTATATTATTACAAGCTCCTGGCTTAGCCTGTACCTGTGCAATGCAGATGAACACAGTTCTTACACTGAATTATCACCCCATCCAAATGCACACTGAACCTTTATTTGAACTTAAGAAATCATTGTGGGAAACCCTTATTTCCAATGTTATCAAGTCAAAGGTCTTCACCCTGTATTACCAAATGTATCATTTTCGATATATGAGTTCAAAGACCTCTATCTCATCAACATTATAGATAGTTCCTTTAAAAACCTGTTAAGAATATTTTTTTAAAACGTATTCTACCACCTTGAGGATTGTCATATCATAGTCAACTTAAGTTGTATTTTGGCCCTTTTCATGAAATCAGCCACTCACATATTTCCAGGAAAATTGTTGCTTGATTTTCAAGAAGTTGTAATAAGAAAATCATCTAAATAATTACCTTTATTTTAAAAAAAAGTGTTTTCTGCATCGAAAGGAATGCATATTTACCAAAAATTTTAAATGAAATAGTTTGCAAAACTTCCCAGTGTGTCAAATGTGACACAAGAAATATATCATGAATGAAATGAGAAAGCAATATTTTTGTGGATTTTGTTAAAAAGGTTAATAAACATCTCAGTTCCAAAAAATTGGAATTTTCTGACTCTTTTTTGATGGGTTGGGCTTTACAGGGTAAAGGAACAACCACAAAATGTTACAAGATTAAATGATAGGAAGGTGCTTTTATATTTACTTCAAAGATATTTTCTGACATGTATTCTCAGAAAATTAAAAGGTGAAAGAAAAGATGTCCAGATGCCTGAAATGATCTACAAATGTGTAATGGAGTAGTCTTAAAGGTGATGTAAAGCAGGTTTGATGTCCTGTTCCAGTAGTTAGATGCAGCAAAAACACAAGGTCTTTTCCATTCAGATTTAACCAGAAGAGCATGAACCTATGAGTCATATAAAACACTATAATGCTAAATCTTAAGGCCATGTAGCATCCGATTCATAGGCATTTAAATCTGAAATTAATCATGTAGTAAACACTGCTGTTCAGGACTAAACACACCTGCTACTTAAACACTTCACACTCACTGTAGATGTGTTCACTCATGAACAGAAACAGAGTTTTTCATTTATTTATCTCCGCAGCTTCTCTGGATTAGTTAGCTACAAATGCTGCAGCACTTTCTACTGTAGAAACAAAGAAGCTTAACCAGCCAAGACAGTCACGGTTTCTCTAATGTCCAACAATAACATGCTGTGCTCCCAAAAGTGGTGCTCAGGTACTCACCTATTGTGTTTTCAGTGCTCACCTCCACGGCCAAACCTCTGCGCCGCTGTTATGAGAGATGACGAAGCTGAAAGGGGCGGAGTCTGTGACGTAGCATGACCGCAACCCGGAAATGTGGTGACCGACAGACCACAAAAAAAAGTATTTATTTTCCCGAAATAAGATTTAAAATTTCCAAATTAATTATTACTTGTCGTTTGGATGTGCAAAAATATATATATATATATTATTATTATTATTATTATTTAAGTGGTGCCAGATGAGTGGTCCACTAACTTCCGCAATGGTGTTTTTTATTTTTTTATTTATTTATTTATTTTTTTTACCTAAATACTTATATTTACTGAAAATATGTAATAACTATGATAAATAGCCTACTACAGGCATGTGCTTGAACTAGTATAGTTTTGGGGGAAAAAAAAGAAAGAAAAGAAAAAAGAAAAGATCAATTCAATAACAAGAAACATAATTTTAACTTAATCCATATCGAAATACAGAAATATTAGATGCTTAATAGAAAATGCTTTAAGGAAAGGAAAATTTATTCCAAGAAACTCATTTTTAGGGTTAACAGTTTTCGATCTTTTTTTTATTTATGAAGTCAAGGGATTCACAGTATCTTTAAAGTTCTTGTATATATACAGAGAAATAAGGGGTAAACTTTTTAGTCAACACTTGTGAATTTGAAATTTGCCTTATAGAATCATCAAGTTCATAACAAATTCTACATATTTTTCAACATGTTTAAAATGCATAATAACAGCCTTACAATCAATAATGGCATTGTTTTCAGTTTTACTTCCACATGGGCAATTTTTTTATGATTAATTTATGTCGCCAACAAAGGTGAAGCGATTTTCACATTAAAATAAAATCAGCAACTCAAACTTAAAAGAAAATAATAATTGAAATATAATAGATAAAAAGTAATATAAAACATCAGCCATGACTAGCTCCAATAATAGCATCAGTATTAATCTTGATTAAAAAGCATAAAAACTACATTAAAAACTAAAACAACTAGACTAGACTAGAATAGAATAGAACAGAAAAGAATAGAAATATTTCCCAAATAGGAAATTATGCTGTTGAAAGAGCAAAAAAACAGCAAATGACAGAGTCAGTGCAGCAATTTAAAACAATATAAAACAGATACTTCTTCTTTTTTTTTTTTAATTCTTGAACTCATTGACCAGCACAGTAAATGCCAAACACATTGAGCAGACTGCTCGCATGTTATCACTGAGGTTAATGTTCAGCTGTTGTATCTAGCTGCCAATTTGACTGGGCCAACATGAGGTTCTTTGATTTTAGCTTGACTCAACTATTTCACCTATAGTGAAAGATGTCTACTTATAAAAAAGGAATCTCTTTGTTTCTGTGTTACAAAAATCTCCAAATCACTGACACACCTCTGCAGTATTGACTTTGTGGGTTGATCATCAGATAAATCCTGCACTTTCAACTTTAAGCAGGAAAGAAAAAAGTTAAACAAACTGTGACAAATAATGAAGAAAACAACTGAGAGACATTTGAATGCCTCAGTTTTAGATCATTGGCTTTAGATGTTATTACAGGTACCACAGATCACACTTCTTCATATCAGATGGGGAATTGAAATTTTGCTGCTTTTACTCTGCTAAATTTACAAAACGGTTACGAAATGTATAACAGATAGAAATGAAGGGAAATACATTTTTAATTATGCACTGAAGTGCATTGGAAAATTATTTCCTGTAGGAAACAGAACATGCACATCACAACAAATGCATTTGAAGTTCTGTTTATGAACATGTTTTTGCAGACTGGTCATGCTGATAACATCGTTTGGACTCAGGAAAATAAACAAAGAGAGGGTCAGAAACACAGATCACATGCAAACCTGCTGCAGAGACGCAAACACACACAGACGGGACTGAGAGATAAAGCTATGATTCTGACAGGTCGTAGTATGTGCCTTCCCTCTCCGACCACCGTCCAGGAGCTTTTCTCTGTGGCTCGAGATGCCAGCATCATCCCAGACATCTCCTTGGATCCAGTTCTCACCACCTTCCTCTCCCTGGACTCCTCAGCAGCACTGCAGCATCAGTATGCCTTCTTGAAGCGGAGCATGAGCAGTGAGCAGCAGGCTGCTTTCGGCCTCAGTCTGACCGAGGAGCTGGGAGGCAGCAGCAGGGTCACATATGGAGGAGTAGGAGTTGTTGCTCTGGCTCTGTCTGTCCTCTTTGACCAAGTTGCCCAACAAGTACGTAAAACTATGAGTGTAAACATGTACTTCCTTTTTAATTTTCAAGACTTATGGCTATCCAGAACAAACATGACCTTGTAGACTTCTGGCTGTTACAAATCTGCTGCTTATAGTATATAACAGAACAATGCTAAAACACACATGAAATACAGGATTTCAGATTTGCTGTCATCCCACCAGGTCAGAGCAAATGAATCAGCAGAGGGTAACATATCAGCTCAGAGATCTTTGTCTAAGAGGATTTTTGGCATCAGTGGCTCGTCCCGAATTGGCTGGATTATCCACAGCTACCTCAGCCTCATCCCTGCCATTGCCAATAACACAGAAAAGATGGCAGAAACCACCGAGCTTTATGACAACTTGCTAAAACTTGAGATAATTGACCATTATGAGAGGATGACCATGAAGAAGAGAATGAGCACTGTGTCCATGCAGCAGTGGTTGGTGGGAGCTGCTGTTCATCTACATTTAAGAATTCACCAGGTCAGTATGAAAAAAACTGTTACACAAATGCTGTTTTAACGTGTTGAACAGTTTTCTTCAAGTAAGTTAGTTTAATGTGACTCTTTAAAAGTTAAATCCAATGAAGATTAAAAAATGTAATTGCTGCCATGTAATGGGACCAAACTTTTGCTGAGTAAGTCACATATAGTAGCATACAGCCATTCTCTTCCTGTATCGTTTCCACTGATTGTTGACACAGGATATTAATCATCGGTTGCTGATTCATCCATTATAAACATCTGGGATCTACAAGGCTTATCTGAAAGTGCTTTTATTTCTCTCCCAACAGATCCGTCTGAACTCTGTGCCATTAGGATCAGCTGAATCACTGCGCCTGTCTTATAAGTCAGGGTTGAGTCGACTGATTCAGGGCTACACGGCGTATCTACACAGAAATATCCAGGAGACTCCTCCGCCAAGGAAACCAAGACCCAGGATAAGACAAAGTAATGTGTTTAGCATCAGAAACATGACCTGCTCAAGTAATCAGCTCTTAAACAACAGCCTGGTGAGTCCAACTATCTCCACTGATAATGAGACAACACCCAACTCAACTGCTGATATTAGAAAAGGTTGTATCAGAGATGCAACGAGTGAGGACTTTGGACTTGGTGTAATAAAGCAAAGCAATGATACAACTGTGAGTGTGGTGAGTAGTTCTGCTGGAAATAGCAGAGGTGAGGTGATCCACCAGCAGGGTCTGTTAGTGATTGAGCCCCACAGGAATGTGAGTCATAACGTGCGGCACCACCCCTGTGAGTCTCAGGCCATACAACAAGCTTTGGTGACGCGCATTATGAACGCCCAGGACCTGGAGAGGAACAGAAACTTCTTCCTCTATCCTGAGAAAATCTTCCATGGCCTGCGTGAGCAGAGGGAAGACTTTGAGCTCAGATCAGGATAGACAGAAATAAGTTTAAAGAGATTTTTTTCACGAAACATTGCAGTGTTACTTTTAGGCTTTGGCATTTTTTTTAGCTCAGAATGAACAAAACAAACATTATTTGCAATTTTTTTGGATGGAAAAGTGTATAAACATTATGCTAGTCTTTCCCAAGTAAAATTTTAGAGATATCAAAAAAAGATACCCGACATTCTCATGTGGTTGATTTCCTAAATAAACATTTCCCCAACAAGTTTGCGGTCTCAGTTTTTGTGTCAAGTGTATTTCAATACACAGTAAAGTTAGGATTGCATTGGTAATGACAAAACAGATAAATAGGGTTTGCTATCTTCCAATCTGGAGCTACTTCTGCCAAGCCAACACAAATCTAAACTGATAATGTCTCAAGAGCTACTCTTTGGTCTAAATATGTGAAATTCTGGTTTAAAACTGAAAACACATAAAGGAGCTGAAGTTGAAAATATTAAAGCTGAGTCTTCCAAAAACAAATCATCACCTAACTACATTTGTTTGCCTGCAAGATAATGTGTTGTGTCCTAACTTGTTGAACAGCAAAACCTGAGACGTTCACCGTTGTGTTCATTTTGGTGGAGACCATTTTGTACAGTAGGAAATCAAATCAGGCTCCTGCTCGTAATTACAAAACAGTGCAACATTACCCTCTAGTTGTGGAAACTTGGAACAGATATTTCTTAATGCCAAAAACATTGTGTAGCTGAGCTTTCACTTACAAAGACCACTAAATTGTCCATGTCTATAGAGAAAGATGAGTAGAATTATCAAAATGAAAAAATTTTGTCAGTTTAATGCAACAGGTACAATTCTAACATTAAGTCCTGGAAGTTCCTGGGATTTTCACAAGACTCGAATGATTTTGTTTTTGCATAAAGACATGGGAAATAATTACTGCATAAATCATACTGAATTGTTCTAGTTTCATGAGTTAAAGTCATATGTTTTGACAGGCTGGATCTGTGGCTGTATATAATAATAATAATAGTAATAATAATAAATAAAATCCAACTATTATCAATCCACAATAACACATGTAGTCACTTCAGCAGTTACTTGTTATTTTCTCTTGCAAACAGACTTTAGATTCCTGTCAGAGAAAGACCAGAAAGACAAAGTTTGCGGCTCTTAGAGAAGTGTGGGGACCCTGCTCATACAACTCTGGAAAAAATTAAGAGACTACTGCAAATTTTAAGAAATCAGCATCTCTACATACATGACAGTCATTCCATTGCAGTGTCTGTTGAATTCCAACACAAGCACACCTGTTTTTACCTGTTTCTACCTAAGAAGGTACTGATGAGGTGATCACCTGAACCAAATCTTTTTTAACCAGGAAATGTGTAAAAACCATTGCAGTGGTCATCGCTCTCCTCTGTGAAGCTGGTGGAGAACACGCCAAGACGCATGGGAGACGTTATTGCAAATCAGGGTTACTATACCAAATATTGATTTCTGAATACTTCCTGAGTTAAAACATGAGTAATGTGTTGTTTAAAATTGAATATGAACTTTTTTTTAGGCTTTTTATTTCTTATTATTTTTTGACAATTTTTTTATTTTTCTGCAATTAAATGCTCTAAATGACAATATTAGGAATTTGGGAGTAATGTTGTCAGTAGTTCACATAATGATAAAAATGTTCATTTTACTCAAACAAATACCTATAAATAGCAAAATCGCAGAAACTGGAATTTTTTCCATAGCTGTAGACTGTGTAATGTTCGCATACCTGTCCGCAGGGGGCAGTAAAATGACACAGCGCGTCAGTCCTTAAAAACAGTAGAAGAAGAAGCTTTCAAACCGTGTTGTTTTTACGCTCGTGACTGTGTGTGTGTGTGTGGTCGCGTGGAGCCTGAACTTCCGTATCTTTACTGATATGAACTATACAAACCCAGAAAACTGAAAGCGTTCGCGCAGTAGGAACCTAAAGGTAAGTGTTTATGCTAAAAGAACTGATGTTATAGATGTTTTATTCAGTGTCGAGCTAAACTGTCATTTTATCATGAGGCGTCATTTGCTGATTCGCGCGAAAACAAAAGGGACAAACGCGTCTAAACCCATTAAAGAACGACAACTTACGGAAATATATGATCGAAAAAAGTGGTTAATCCAAGAATCTGTCGTGTTGTTACACAGTTGACACGTATTTCTTTAAAACGAACTGACAGATAAGTTTCGAGTGTAGCTACGTAGGTTAGCTCTGAGGCTAAAATGGTTCAGTGGCCGATGATGGTGAAGGGGCGTTCACCAGAATTTCCTAGTTCCCGAACAATAACTGGTTTTACCAACTAACGAAACTTAATCCAAGGATTGACGACACAATGTATGAACACGGCTCTGAGGATGTACTGATGTGAACCTCAACACGACACGACTGCTGATTCAGTCCACAGCCTCAGATAATGTGATACAACATTTAGAGCAAATGTTGTTGTACATCAAGTCCTTTATAAACACACGCTACGTTTTCCTGCCCACGGGACAAACAAAGCATGATTCATTGCATTATCATGCAGGTGACATATCGGGACACACTGTTCTATTGTTGCCATCTATTGCACGCATTTTGGCAACATTTCCCATCTTGGAATCAGAATCAACTTTAATGGCCAGGTATGAACATACAAGGGATTTGCTTTGGTATACTGTGCCCTCTTGTACATGTTGTAGTAAAGCATAAAAAGGGAAAATGATAATATTAATACAAATTTTGCAGATAGAATACTATCGACAATTATCAACACAAAAGAATTACAAATAGACCAGACCAATATTTACAGGCTAAAATAATATATATGGTAGTAGTGCAAGGATGCAGAAATCAAATGAGGTTGTTTAACAAAAGTTGCATTGTGGTAGTTAAATAAAAACAATAAATAATAAAAGAATGAACATTCTGTTATATTAAATATGTGTTTGATGTTGGCATATACATGGAAGTCCATTTCCACTTGTGAAAAGGAATAAACATAGATCAATAAAAAACTTGGATTTGTTGATTCATATAGTGCTCATATGAAGTTAAAATGTTGAGACTCTGAGGTCGAAATTCTAGATAATATAGTCAAAATTACAAGAAAAAAGTCTGTTTTTTGATTAAGTCAAAATTTGGAGTAAAACAGTTACATGACTTGATGCAAAGATGAAATTTTAGGGTTAGTTAAGTTAAAAATGTGAGATATTTAAACAAAGTCAAAATTGAGGAAAAAAGTTATACTTCGTAATAAAAAAGTCTAGATTTTAGAGATTATGAAGTGAATTTTTAAGATTAAGTCAAAAACCAAATCAAACCAATCAAAACCAGAGATAGGTCAAAATTGTGGGAAAGAAGAGATAAAGTCAGAATTGTGAATTTTCCTCTCATGAATTCTCGCACAAATAATTTAGTTTAACTTTAGTTTAACACTTTTTTTTAAGTGTTGTGGGTTTCAGCAGGGACTTCTAGATAAAAAAAAACATAATATGTTACATCAGCCAGCAGCTGTGTTCACTCAAAAACTTTCCTTGGTTTGATAAGGATTAAAAAACTTCAAATAAAGCCAGCATTAAAAGGCAGATCCTTTCAGAATAGGACTCTTATGTTCATATCACTTGGGTAATATTGCCCGGAGCTAATCCTTTGAATACAAAAACAGCATTTTGTCTTCCAGAATAAAGGACTCACTACCCTGAGCTGTTAGTTCGTGTTAGATGTTTTTAAACTCTGGCTCGTCTTTAAAAACACTTTTGGTAGCTGAAACTTACTGGTGGAGTTTGTTTTTCACATGCTGAATCAAAAGTTGCCCATGATTTAGATGGAAGTACTTTGCTTTCTAACTTTGCATATCCATTTAAAATTTATTTCTGTGATACAAGAAGAAATGAAGCGTGACAGTGGGTGTATTTTGGCACTTTTGCCCATTTTAGTAAAGAGTAATTCCAATTTTTTTTCAATACACAAGTAATAAACATGCTCGAGCTTGTACAAATGGAGCCATAGTATGAAAAACACCAGAAAACAGTCGATTCAACTCTTTTTTGATCACACTAATGTTCACTTAGTCATTATTGGTGTTTGTCGCGTATATAAAACCAGATCTTCACAGTACTGGTCCTTCTGAAGCACATTTGTTAATCAAATACACTTCAGTTTGGATCATGGGCAAATCTGGTGTGCCTCTTTATTCTTGGTTTAACCTGCAGGTGAGATGATGAGAGAGCAGACTTGTTTTTGGGCGTATAAAGGAAAATATTTGACTTCTTGACATGACCGAAAATCCTTCCGATCCCTGTAAAACTGACAGATCCCAGATGGTATTTCTTATTCTTCGTCATGGACAAACCAGCAGAGCAAGATCAATGCAGACACTTACGTTTCTATTTCCTCCTCTCATCGAATATTATCAGGCTGAGTTATTGTGAAAGAAAGGAGCTACTCCTGTGTGTGTGTGTGTGTATGGGTGTTTCACATTCTTGGAAAGGACTCTCAACGTCCCACAAAAGAGCTCTGGGTGTGGTAACGTCAGCTTGTCAGAGGTTGGCAACAGTTCTGGGTCGGTGCTTTTTGTAATCTTTGTTCAGACGGATAATACAGAGTGAGATTCAGCTAGATTCATCTTTGCTTTCACAAGGCAGAGTTCAATGAAATGTAACATGTCAACGAAACAAATGCTCAAAAGGATTAAACTTGTTGATGTGACAGAATGAAGGAGGAAACCAAACATTGGGAGAGAGACTTTAACATCCATACTTGAAAAAACGCCCCCTAAAGTGTGTTTGACACCTCTGTGTCTGCTGTGGGTTTTTTAAATTCCCGTGGGGAGTTACAGAGGTCCAGACATCACAACTTCAAACACAAAAGGATCTTATGTCTTGGGGAGGAAACAGGAGATGGTCCATCTCAAGTCGTTGACACAAAGACAATGAAAATTACAAATCATAATTCATAACCAGCTTTTTCAGTTTTTATCAACATGAAGCCTGTTTGTGCTTTTATGTTATTTTTGCCTGATGCTTAACTTTCACAACAACACAAAGGAACTTAAACATGTGCAGAAACCCTGTGTGTTGATTTTCAGACAGTGATATGAATGAAATGTTTCTAAATATTTTCACAGAGTTGGACAACATGTCGGATACAGACTCTGATAGTGACTGCAGCAACGAATGTTGTGACTTTGGCCAACGGATGAAAGCTGTGAGTTAAAAAAACCAACAATAATTAATCTGAGACAGTTTCACAAACATGTTTTCTGTGTTATTTATGACTTTTCTTTTGTTTTTAGAAATTTGCTGCTCAAAATTTCAAAGCAACCACCTTTGAGCCTTCAGGTAAGACAACTTGAAGTCTTATTGAACATTTAATCAACTGAAGTGGAGTAGATGAGTTGCAGTCAGAAAAAACAGCATTTTATTTCTGAAGCTGAGTTAATTTTTAGCTGACTTTTTAAATAACAACCCACAATAAAGTTGGACTTCAAGGTATTGTCCAGGGTTCTGGATGTTTAGGGTTTTTTGAAGGCAAAAACTTTATAATTGCTGCACAGTTTTTACTCACAACTCTGCTGTGAAACATGAATTAATTGTGAGTTAGAAATACGGAATCATCTGTTAAAACTGAGGCTGTGAATCAGCTTTGCTTTTGAAAATGTCTTTTCACTGAAAATTTATTTGCTTCCTTTTTAGCCGAGGTTATTGAAAGATGGAGCACTATACCATGGGACATGAAGATGTTGGCGACACAGCGGATGACGCTCTGTGCCCTCTGGCTGCCGATCCTGCTGCAGCGTGAAGAATCAAACCCAATGTTTGTTTGGGCGAAAGAAATAGGACTTATCAACTCAAAGTGCGTACAACTCTGCTTAGCACCCGTAGTACGTAGTCAAATTGACTCTAAACTATCAGTTTTTAACAGTCGTCTTTATCTTACAGTGAAGATATAAGCATGAAGCAGCTGCAGAAGATAGAGACGGTAGAAGCCGTCCTCAGAGCCTTGGAGAAAGGAACTGTAAGTTTATTTTATTGCTGCTAAACTAAAATGATTCAGGAACTTTAAATTAACCATTTAGTAAAAAGCTACAGACAATCTTCATGGATAGAACGTTAAAAAAATCAATGACCTCTCCACTTTTGATTTCAAGAAGTTTGTGGCTCAGTTTGTGTCAACCTTCACTGTTTTTTCCTGTTCTAGGCAAAAACAGACTACACAAAGCAAGTTTTCTGGATAAGCAACATGTTTAACACGGTAAGTTTGATTTTAGAGGACACTGGAGTTTTAAAGCAGTTATAGTGTGTTTGCTGTTTTAATAATTCGTTGCAGTACATGCATACAGCTGATTATTACACATGATGCAGCTCATTGGAATTAAAAGGACTTAAGTTTAAAAAGTAAAAAAGAAATTTGCCCTTTGGATCAAGAGAATATTTTATGAATAAGTCAGACTACCAGGCCTTTTTTTCAGGGCTTTACACCAGTGTTACTCAACCCTGCTCAGCCAAAGAGCCAAATTGTTGCAAAGTACTTTTGCAAGAGAAACAATCCAAGTTGTGAAAAGTGGCAAAAACTGCAAGAAGTCTCAATAAAAATTAGCAGAAGGTAGTAAGAGGGGTGAAAATTGGAAGAGAACTTGGAAAGTGGTCGCACAGAATTTGGGGTTTTCATTATCTGTAAACCATAATCAACATTTCAAGAAATAAAGGCTTGAAATAATTCACTCTACGTATAATGAGTCTATGTAATATCTGGGTTGGACCGTCTAAAAAGAGAGACCAAAAGTATTTTACTTTTTCATGATATTCTAAGTTTTGAGATGTACCTGTAAATTCAAATGGAGTTTCTTTTGTGGAGATTTTTTTAAACTCTTACAATAATCCTACTTTTCTCCCTCATGTACGAGTTTTTCTTATTCAAACCCAGTATAAAATAATAAATATTATCCTCATCAATAAAGCAGTTGATATCAACAACGCATAAGTTGAGGATCTGTAATACACACAAAAATAATTACAGTGAGATTATTTTGGCAAATTGTTCAGCCCTAGTTCAAAACTAAAACATAATTTACTCATTAATCAGAAATCCCTCAAGGATCCTTGGTTGTTGTGTGAATCTGTATAAATGTTGAATGTCCCTTCTTTTGACATTTTGACTTGAGTGTCCCGTTGTCCCTCCAGCACTCCCTTGATGCGTTTGAGGACGCAGTACGATGGTTGGAGCGATCCGGAGAACACTGTGCTCGTCAGCGATTAGAGGACTTTGGCCATCCTGAGAACGGCTACGCAACCCTGCAAGTCTTATTCACCGAGTGTAAGTTATGGTTTGACCACAGCCATACAAGCCACTCAGAGTAATTCAAACGAAAAAGATGTGTTTTTTTTGTTTGTTTGTTTTTTGTTTTTTGTTTTTGTTTTTTTACATTTTGAGAGTTAACTCATACACTCTTCTTTTTTTACCTTCTATCAGTTTCTCGATATATTCACAAAATGAGTACCAACCTGCAGAGGACAATGAATACGCTGCTGGTTCAACCATCTTCTCTTCATAAAGAGGTGAGACACAGTGTCATGAAACACACACACACACACACACACACACACACACACACAGGCTTGTACCTTGTTAACATTTTTGTTTATTCATCAGTATAATCTTTGAAAAGCATTTGTTAATGTCTTTTTTTTTTTAAGAGATTTTTTACAGTGACACAGAAAATCTTTAATGTTGTGCATAAACTTCTCACCTTTAGATTTAAATTTTGTTATAAGTCATAACTCCCCTCTCTTAATTAAAACATGTCCTTAAATATTTTTTGGGAAAAAGTTATTTCTTGCTCTGTATAAGAAATGCGATGTTTTATACTCCACTAAGTCAAAAATGTTAAAGTTTTGGATTAAATAAGAAGACATTTGTGTGTGACTGAAAATAAGTGTAATGAATGATTGTGATAGCTTATTTCATTTTCATCGATGTGCTTCAGACACAGAAATCATCAGCAGACGCAGTTAAGACACATGGTTTGAAAATGGTGAATAACTGGATTTGCTGAGCAGTTCTGGCCTCTGTTCTGCTACATTCACATCTGTAGTTAGAACAGGAGGAGGAAGACTGAGAACAATGATTTAGGCCTCAGCTGCATCCTTAGACAATATTTCTTATCGTAGGCTAACTTACAACAAACACATTTGTCTAAAAGCTGAAGAAGAGGAACTAGTTATGGTCTTGTTTCCTGGGCCTTGGAATAAATTATTCACAGAGCTTTTTTTATACTTCCTGTTAAATACTTTTCTCTCTTCCTCATCCAGAAATGTGAAGATATGAAGAAAAAAGGAAATGAGAAATTTCAGAGCCAGCTGTACGACGAAGCCATAAAGTTTTACTCCAAAGCCATCAAGTATAAGTAAGTGATCGTGAACTCTTTGTTTTGCTTTGCAACTTGGATTGGAAATTTCTTTCTTTTTTTCTTTTTTTTCTTACAAGTTTAATGACAAAAACTCCTCTTAGTCCACAAAAATACACACATTAACACATATTTGAACACATTTTACCCAAAATGTTTCCTTCTGTTTTTACATTTTGATTTTTAACTAATAAACCTTTAAAGTCTCTACACTTTTTTTAACTGGAGCTTTTGTTGTTCATCATCCAGCCCAGAAAACCACATTGTTTATGGAAACAGGGCTCTGTGCTTCATTCGCTGCAAGAAATACCTGTAAGTACCTTTTTTTTTTCACAAGCAATTTCGATTTGTTTGGGGAAAAGATGTGAAGATTTTAAACCTTTTGTCAAATAATTATCTAATATACCACAGCATTTATTTGTCTGCCACGTCTCAAGAATGACCTTAATGTGACTACTACGGTTGTATAGTCCTTTAAATGGAGCTCTAAATGTTTTGACTTTGCACATATAATTGGCGTGGTTAGGAAAATGTCACTTTATGGTTTGATCCTACGAAGACATCAAGAAAAAAAGTGAAACGTGTCAGTTCATTATAAGCATTCAGACTCCATGATGTCCTTAATGAATATTATCCCTGAAATGAATGAAAACTTAACAAAAGCAGAAATAAATGTTGGCCTCTGAAGTGTTGTATTCCTGAATTCATTGAAAGTTAAATTAATGTTTTACCCCGTGTTTTGTTTCACAGAAAAGCTATGGGTGATGGAAAACGCGCTTGTTTGGCTCAACCACTTTGGGCAAAGGTACGTATCTTTCTTTTCGATCCAGTCTTTGTAAAGAAATACTATAACGCACAAACAAAATATGAATGCTCTTTGTCTCAGAGGGATAGTTCAATATGTCGCTAAGCATGTAAATAAGTGATTATAAATTTGTCTGAAACCACAAAAATGGGTGGCCTCAATTGTTCCAATCATCTCCCCATTTGGTTTGAGCCTCTGAATTCAGGGCGGGACTAATGAGACCCCCAGCTTCAGAAAACACATTGAGACATGATTAATGAGTGAAGAGAGTGTTTTACAATCTGGTTACATGTAAAGATCACATTTTGGCTTTCCCAAAGGTCATGACAACCTGAGTAACAAGTATAGTTTGTATGTAGGTCACACATTTGCGGGGCATGAACTGTTACTGGTTTAAAATCATACCGCTGAAATGAACCACGCTCTCGCTCCTGTGTAGCTCAGCATTTGCTCAAACTGAGGGATCACTGAAGCAGTCCTTTTCATGTCACATTATAAAGAGCACAGCCTACAGTTACCTTGTCTTCTTGTTGCCACTGAAAACACATCATCATGTCGTCAGGTTTGACTCTGTAATTAATCGCTGTTTGTCTGCAGGGTCATTACCGCTACTGTGAAGCTCTGTTCTTGCTGGGAGAGCTCAAAATGGCGATTGCTGCGAATGATCTCGGCAGAACTTGGTGCAGAGACGATCAAGAAGGCCTCAGAGATCTGGACCAACAACGCCAGAAGTTTATCACTGAATTTAAACAAGGTATGCTCTCCTGCCACAGAGATAAGACTCAAAATACTGTAATGTAACTGGGAAACAGTAAAAGTGCTGCAAAGTGTTCAGGTAATGACGAACTTTTTCAGGAGTAAATTTACAGTTTGTTCTTTTCTCCTCCTAGTTGAACAGCTCAAGAAAACTCAGAGCAAAAAGTAAGTCTGTGCTGTCTTCGACACCTGCATTTAAACGTGATTGATGATGATGATGACAAACTTCACTTATAACACATTTTGCTTTTTCTCTGCAGACCTAACAACACTAACAAAGCACCTGCTGCTGAGTCAAAACTCCAGTCTTTCAAGATTGGTGCAGTTGTGAGTGTAGCTTCTCAGAGCAAGGTTTGTGCCTCTGTTTGTGTTTTATTCATAACAATTTTTCCAATAAATAACAGGGGAACAGTTGAGCTGCTTATCAGGATGCTTCATCCATCAGTGAATGTGTTTTCTGCACCAAAACTGCATCTATATCATGACAATTTGAGTCAAATCAGTTAGACTGTTGAAGCTTATGTTTGCACTCAGTTTATGACTTCAATAACAATCTGTCAGTTTTGATTCAACTTCACTAGCAAAGTATTCATTTCTCATATTTTCCACTTTTATTTTCTTAACTTTCCATTAATATTTTTGTACCCAAAATTATGAATTTTAAATTATTCCTCTTTGTTGCTGTACAGTATTGTCATGATATTAAGTTGCATGAGTTCTGTTAGAGTGAATGAAGCATTTTTTTTTCTGTTTGTGTTGAGTTTTGTCCAGGATTGGTTGTGATTTGACTTGTGCGTTTTGACAGGGGGCAGAAGTCAAAACCAACAAACAGCCAGAAGTGAAAAACAAGGAACAATCAGAGGCTAAAAACAATAAACAAACGGAGGCTAAAAACAACAAACAACCGGAGACTAAAGCCAATAAACAAGCAGAAGTAAAGAAGGACAAACAAGCAGGTGAGTGTTTTTTTTGTTGTTTTTTTTACATGTTTTCAACGCTTCATTAATTCCTGTTGTTGTATAATTGTCTGCATGTTTCTGCCACTTCTTAACCATTAAAGGAGTTTAAATGTTAGACTTTGTCCCTGACACCAGTCAAGAAATCCAAATAAAGCATAAAATAAAACAAAATTTATTCTATGATCAAAAAGGAGACTTAATACGAAACCTAATGCAGCTCAATGCAGTTTAGATTGGTCCTTCCTCTCAATTAAACTAATATTATGGGACATAATGTCGGTTAAATTAGAAAGATGTGGGATCCCGTGATGTACACGTAATCAAAAACTTTCTTTTTTATACCATCAAGAGTAAAAGGCTGAAGGTCAAACGTCTCACTGCTTTTCTTTAATAACGAGTAACAGCCGATGGGAACAGACATTTGGACATTTTCACAATAGAGGCAGAAAAAATAATGAGACACTTTGCACTGGGCACTTGAGGAGTGATTCCTACGAAACATGACTGACTGACCAAACAGAGAATCTGAACCCCAAAGTGGGGGATTACAAAAATAGAATCAACTATTTAAATAAACATTTTGCTGAAGGAGGATTTTGTGTTGCCAAAGAACATTCAGACTATTCCATAGAACATGAAAGGGTGTGCTGTAACATGATGCATATTTTCCCTGGAAGTTTTGAAATTAATTCATGTAGAAAAAAAAGCATATTCAATCCTGATTGACCAGTTAAGAAACCTTTCTCCAAGTTTGTGTTTGGGACATAAGTTGTGAAGAATTTAGCTTGTTTGACCTTTGTGTTTTGTATTTAATCTGTTTTGATTTTACATCAGGTGTTGGTACATTATCTCCATCTGAGTATTTGTTGGTTAATCGCAGGTATTTCCTCCTCATAGTTTAGAGAAACAACATCTCTTATCAAACAGTTCGTGTCTCCATATATGGTCAAAGAGTGTTAAGGGCACGCTGACTTTTTTGTCTCGACTGTGTTTAGACGTCTCTGCAGTCTTGAGGTTTCACGTTGGTTTTGTCGACTTGGATGTCAACAGCCTGAACATAAAGGAAACTCCTGATTGAAAGTTTGATTTCAGCTTAAAAGAAGAGAAAATAGAAAATCAATCAATGACGTTCAAAAACTTTATGGCTTCCTTTCTTTCCTCAGGGAAAAATGAGAAGACAGCACAGGCAGACAGCGCTGACAAAGCCTCGAAACCAGCCAAAAGGTAAGAGCAACCCGTTAAACTTCAAAAAAGCTCCTCAAAACAATGTGTCTGCTTATAACTTTGCTTCTAGGGCTGTTGGTGATAACATTTTTATGACTTTGTTACAAATCTTTAAGTTTTTATAAAACCAGAGACAGTTTACATCCTGATGTCTGAATTCACCTTGGATTTTTAATACTTTGATTAAAAAAAACAGCTGTGGGAGCTAAAAGGCTCTGATTGACTTTTGTGTTTTCAGTGAGCCTGCTTCAAAGAGTGAGAAAGAAGACACTAAGGCTGCGGTTAAGAAGAAACCAAAGAACAAAAATATCCAGAGTGAGAATGAGGTGAGGCGTAGAGATGTACATACACTTTTCATGTTTAAAAAATGACCATAAAGTCTTTTTTTATCCTTTTCATTCCTTTAACCTTTCTTTAAATAATAAAATCTAATGAAGCTTGAGGAAATTGAAGTAAAACACTCCTTTAACAAAAATAAACAAACCAATTGTTGCCAAATCTGGCTACTGTGCCTTCACCTTTCATGCAGCATTTTTTGACATGTAACTGAAGCTGATCTTTATCAGTGAGAAGAGCCTCTTGTTTTCAAATAAACTTGCTTGAATCAAGGAGTATGTTTCAAATGAAACTTAAATTGTTGAGAAAAGCATGTTGCACGAAAGCAGCTAATTATATTATTCTAACATGCAGTGTTTTTCACACACTTGGGGGGTAAACTCATATAAAGTTACAGCTCATAGTTTGTGCAAACAAAGCAACTCTGCATTAAGTAACATGGCAGGAAATCAACCCTTCAGGGTGAGGGTTTGTGGTTTCTGCACCAGAGAGAAGCACAGGGGTTACTTGGAAAAATTTTTTCTGACTAGCATTTCTGTAGAAGTTCAATGAGCTGGAACTCTTGATTGTTTTGTTTTGGTTATTTATAACAGCTCAACTAATAGCTGAGTATGTGCGATACTGCTTTTGCATATTTCTTTCCAAGAAGGAACTACCCTTTCTGCATTTGCTTTGCATCTTGTCTTTTTTTTTTCAGTTTTCAGTGTCTCTCTTATAGAAATCTTGTTGCACCAATATTAGTAGATGAAAGAAAAAGTCAAGTCTGTTTACTTTTCACCCTCCAGAAACCAAAAACGGTCAATCTCAAGGCAGCAGTGTGCAAAGAGTTGAAATCGATAGTGCAGGAAGCTCACACCGCTCTGACTGACCTCCGCAGCCGTAACGCGGAGCAGGCGTTCAGCCAGGCTCTGGCTATAGTTGACGCCAACAGCTTAGAGGTAATCACACAAATTCTGCTTCTTGTTGAGTTGTTTGACAAAGACAAAATTCATGCACACATCATTAAGAGCCCAGAGATAAAATGAAGCTCAAAGAGCAACACCAAATCTATGTTTAGCTGCAGATTTTTGCTTGTTTCTTGTGCAATGCAATAATAAAATAAAACTATATCAAGTGCTGATGACTGAGTTTAATGAATTGATTCAACACTTCTACTTGACATAAAGTTTTTTTTTTGACGATTTTACCCATCATATTACAGCTCAGAAAGATAAAAAACTGGATACCAAAGACAGTTAATTCTTTTAGTATCATTACTTTAATCAAGTTTTGTTTCTTCACCTTGATGCACACAAATAAAAGCCTTAATTCTGTTGTCAGATGTGCGGTGAGCAGATAAAAAGCTCAGGTTTTCTGTTTTTCTTTTTCAGGAACTCAGTCTTTCCACTCTGGATTTGTTGCTGTTGCTTTTCGGCTCTGCATCAGCCCTGACGGAAATTGGCCAGCCGCTGGTAACAAAGATCATTTGATTTGTGGAAAATTAACATTATTAAGACCACTCCACAGAAATAGTCACATTAATATTTGAGTGAGATTACCATGGTCTGACATAAATCTTAAGAATTTAACAATATTTCTGTTAGAGTTAAAAATATGTTTTCCTACAACAGTTTTTAAATGCAGAGATTTAAACTCAGCTGTGTTTGGGGGCTCAGATGGTGGAAAGCGATAGTTTTTCAACCACATCATAGATCTGTCAGTTAAAACATTGTTTAATCTTTATGCTTTCATGTTGCCTATTTAGAAAGGGTGAAGTCTGGATTTGATGCTAACCCTAAAATACCTCATTTTGCAATAAATATATAGATATAATGAATTGTGAAACGATCAGTTCAACTCAAAAGATCTTTTGTCGTCTGCTTTGGTATAAAAGGAAAAGAGGAAAGGTGGATTTCCTGTGAAGCAAACATAACATTTGGCCATTTTGTTCAACACAGGAACTCGGACAAGCACGAAAACTTCTGGAAAAGATTAAAGCATATGAGGAGAGGACATTTCAGTGTCTGGTTTTCTACGCCATCGGCAAAGTGTTTCTCAAAGAGAACAGGTGAAGCAGCCTCCAGTTTGACTGGTTTTTGTGGAGGTATTTGTTTCCAACATTGATATATGTCCTTACTTCTTCTTTGGTGCAGGTTTTCAGTTGCTCTGGAGCAATTTTCAGACTCTCTGCAGATGGTGAAAAATCAGATAACGCCTGGAAAACTCACCTGGCCTCTAACCAAAGAGATTGTCAAAGAAACACAGCCAGATTATTTCAAGGTATGTGTTTGCTAAAAGCTCATTTTCTAAAAGCAGAGACACAGTTTGTTAAGTATGAGGTTTGAAAACATCCTCAAAGCTTTCATTAAATGTCATCATGTTCAGATAATTCCCCCATTATAAAGCAATCTTCCCCAACTTTTCTAGGAAATTCTGGAGAATAATGTGGAGCTGTGCAAGTTTCCGCCTGCTCCTGATGCTGTTTGTCGGCTTGAGAAATGTCTGGGTCCTTCCAAGGCTGAAATCTACTTCACAGATCCAGATTTTAAGGTAATAAGTGACCTTTAAAATCACAGCTTGTTAAGGGAAACACACAAATATTGAGATTGTCATTTTTTACTTTATGCTCCTCTTTGTGCAGGGTTTCATTCAAATGAGCTGCTGTCAGAGCTGCATTGTTGAATACCACATGGCCTGTTGGAAGACGCTGAAGACGTCACCTGTGTTTGAAAAGAGTGAAAAGGTTAAACCAGAATTCACGACTGAGACGAGAGTGACCTTAAATCTAAAGCCATAACTCTGGTCAGTGTTAACTTAGTCATCATCCTCTCTTCTCCCAGGATTTCCTGCAAGAGTCCTGTTTTACTCCAGACTGTGACGGTAAAATCTGTGACATCAAAATCTACTGTTCTACGGGTCTGGTCAAATGTAAGGTAAGATAATCCTCTTCATGCGGAAGTAAGATTTGTTAGCAACTTATTTTTTAAGTTTGCAGGATCATTTTTTAAAATCTTTGTTTCCTTTTGTTCTTCAGTTTGAAGCAAACATTACCAAAGCAGTGACTACAAAGAAGCCAAAAGTGAATCAGAAATGTACAAGGTAAGGATGCAGGAAAGCAGGATTGTAGCTGATGCACCATAAACTTCAAAATATGAACAGGTTTTTGAGTCTTATAGCCATTGAGTTAGTTTACTTGTGTTGTACGTGCGCTAATGATCCCCTGACAAACACTGATGCGCTTGTGCGGATGTGTTCTTGAGGTTATGACCTGCTGTGTGTGAGGTAAAAAAGAGCTGCCTGCTCAGCTTTTATTTAACAAACTAAATGGTCTGTTATTTATCTTATTTGCGACTTGATGCAATTCCTGTCTGTATGTAGTCGCCCACTCACATTTCTCCTCTGCTCTTATTATTGTGCTTTCTGCGCCACACACACACACAGACAGGCTCCGTATGGCGGACAAAGTCGGGGCAACCACCACAATTAACACAGAAAATTACCTTTTTTTTTAAGTTCTCCCGAAAATTTTCAGTGGCCAAAAATTTGGTGCATCCATTATCTTAACTGTTGAAAAGAGCCTCTTAGTTTTTGTTTTCTTAGATTTCCAACAGTGTATATATCTCTTGAGAAGTGCAGCTCTGTTTTTATTCATTTGTTTTTGAATCTTCAGTCTGAAAAATCTCAAGACTAAAGAAGAGCGCAAACTGAAAAGGAAGCAGAACAAGCAGTCGTTCAAGGAGAAGCAGGTGATCAGTGATGAGATTCAGCAGAAGAAGGAAGACACGGCGGCTCAGACTCAGCAGAAAGGTACAGACTCTTACATCCTCGCGCTGTGATACTGTAAATGAACCACTGTAGTGACGTTGTCGCTGTGTTCTCAGCCTGGTTGTTGTACAGGGATCGAGTTCTCCTGCAGATCAACCAGAACATGGAGCTGCTCAGAGAAGAGAAAGGACTCACAGTGTCGACACTGACCGACGGTCTGAAGCCCTGGCTGGAGCTGGACATGTCACGGGGGAACGAAATCGCAGGACGATTACTGAACTGTGAGCAGGAGCCAGTGGAGACTTTGGGTCAGGCTTTTGAGCTTTTGCTGGAGAGGAAGAACCGAGTTTGGGCTCGAGTGGTCATCGAAGTGCTTTGTGGCTCTATGAATATAAATCCTAAACTCACCAAGTGGGCGTGCCAGCTCAACAACGCAGGTCGGCATTTATGAAATCAACTGATTTGAATCCTCACATAGCAAAAATAATTGAGACTTCAACATCTGAACCCTCCTTTAAACATCTCATCCCTTCCTTTTTGCCCTCTGCAGGCCTGAATGCTGCCCAAACCTTCATCGAGCGTCACGCAGAACACCTGAAGCAGCTGGACTTGGCTTTTTTGCTTTACTTTAGCCCTTTGAAAGAGGTGATTATAGACAAGCTTGGGAATAGGCCGGAGTTTTTTTCAAACGCTGGTTTGACTCTCACTGAATACCTGAAAAAAGCTCCACCTCATGACACAAGACTGTTTATCTGGACTCTGGAGGAGCATAGAGATGCGTATGTCTGCTGCCACTCTTTATTGGATGAGTATTTTGATGTGATGGGTACGTGTGTTCAACTTCAATCTCTTCATTTAAAGCTCCACTGATTTGTTCCTGGTCAGGGTTTTATTTCACTCTTTCTTTTTCAGATGGACATTGTTCAGTCTTAAAAAAGTCTGATGAAAATCAAAATGTAAGTTCACAGAAACTTCTTGTTTTCTTAAATTATTATGCTGGGGAATATGCTTTCTTGTGGTAAGATGGATGAAAATACTGACTCCAGTGTCAGGATATATGTGGTATTTATCGGGTCACTTCATTCTTCGTTCTTTCGCCTCTAGTTGCTGAGCTCTGGACTATAAACTCTTCCTGTTTTTGTCCATTTTAGAATTCTCCTATGAAGAGTCGAGGTCGGAAAAAGAAAAAAAGGGAGCCATTGGTGAGTAGAGGGTGGATGTGATGTTTATATCACTTATCAGATGAGAATCTGATCATCAAGTGTCTTGTTGACATGTTTCCTCTCATTTTCCTCTCAGCCTGTTTACATTTTTCCAGAGGAGAGAAGTGCAACGCAGAGAGAGGACCAAGACTATTTTGAAGACGACTCTTTGTAAGTAGCATTGTTCACATGTGACCACAGTGATTTCTTGTAACTGGATGATTTTGTTTGTGTAATGAACTCTTTGGGTTTTGTGCTGACAGATCCTTCCTTCACCCCAGGGATCCCTTCACTGTACCCATCCACCTTCAAGCAGAGGTGGCAGCTTTTGAGGAGCAGTACAACAGCACGGGACACAAAGGAAGTTTCTTTAAAAACATGCTGGACAACAACCGCGACTCAACAAAAGAGACCTTGTATGAGTAAGTGGGAGCTTTAATTGGGGAGTAGTTGATGGAAAACCTGCTCTCAAGTTCTCTATTTGGAGACTAAAGGTGCAGTAGTTTTTCTTCCTGGGAGCCAAAACAAATGCTTTGGTGCCTTCTTAATTGGCAAACCACACTCATCTGCCTCTTTGGCTGGTTAGAATATAATAAACTGACCTTATGGGAGCCAAAACACACTCTAAAGAGAACAGAGAAGAAATTTCTGAAACTCCAGAAAAACTTCATGCGCTATTTTATGCACTGTGCAACACACACATACTCGCATACAATACAAACAGCCCATTACTCTGTTCAAAAACGTTACTACAAATCGTCAACATTCAAATGCGCACATAACACACAAATAAGACTTAAAAGTCACCACTCAATACAAGCATCGAACTACACACAAGTAAAGAGTAGACAGAGAGAGCTTAACTTATTCTGAAATTCATCACATCTAACGTTGCCTTCTCTCACATGAAGTTGCTCCTTTTGTCTCAGAGTCATGAAGAACCTTCAGTTGAGGTTTTCTAACCTGTGAGGATCTTCTTTTTGGCGCTTTTGGAATATCGCCGGTCTGTTTCGCTGTACTTCCCCATCATCCACACGCTCCGCGAGTTGTGTTTATTTGTGTTTCCCTAAGTATCTGAAAGAAATTTCCGTAATAACCTCATACCGGCTGAAAGAGCAGGCCCTAACAAAGCAGATTTTTAAAGCTAAATAAAGCTTGCAGCTGTTATTGAAGCATTGTTGTGACCCTGGTTTATTTTCTCTGATATATTTTAATGTTTTTTTCCGACTGCAGCTACTTTGCCCAGATTTTGGAGGAGCACGGCCCCCTGGTAGCGGAGGACCCTCTGTTGGTGGGTGAACTGGAACATTTTCCTCCTGAGGCTCAGCAGAAGATCCAAGAAGCAGGAGGCTTCGAGGCCTTCCTCCTGGAATCCCTTCGTTTCATAAAGATCGGAAAGTGCATCGGCCTGACGAAACACGCCGTCTCTCTGCAGCAGGCCAGCCTGAACGACCTGGACAGTCTGGATGACCTTGACGAAATAATAGATCCTTACACGAACAGTTCATCCTCTGATTTTCAGTCTGGTCATGAAGCCGCTCTCACTCAGTATTTGGCTTATAATTCATCAGCACAAACTCAAGTGTTTCCCATCCTCCCAAGGCCACGTTTATTAGATTGGTGTGATGATCTAGATGAGGTCCCTTGTTTAGGTCCTAATGACTATGAGCAGGGGGATCTTTACTGTAGTGAGGGAGAAGGTGAACTTATTGAAACAGATTCATCCTCAGGGGGAGCTGCTTCAGTGTCAAATGAGGAAAACCTTTTAAAGAAACATGCTACAGTTCAGGTAATTTCACATTTAAACCGTGTGTGTAGAGAGATGCTTTGAGATTTGTGTGACATTACCTTTGTCTTATTTTTGCCTCTTGCAGACGAGCCAGGAGACCATGAGGAGTGTAGCAGTCAACACGGAGCCTCATAAGCGCTTTGAGCGCTGTCAGGTGAGTGTGTCACAGCTGCAGCATGAGAGGCTCCTTTCACACTGGAACACACACTGTTAGAAGTGTGAGAAGCTTCTCTAAGAATGAACAAAGCCTTTCTGTTTGCTGTTTTGATCAGGGCGACCTTAACAAAAAGCAAAAGAAAAACCAAATGTTGGAGATGCAGATCAAGAAAATGTCAAGCAGCTGTGACAAAGTGGATCTGAAGCACAAAAAAGACATCGCCGAACTCGAGGAAGACATACAAAAGATCACTGCTAACGTGCAAGTAGGTGCCCAAACAGTGTGAGTGAATCTATGGGTGATAACAACAGAGGCTAAGTTTCCTGTTTTCATCTTGTCTAGGTGACCAAAACAGAGCTGGGACTGTTCCAGCAGAAGCTTGAAGAAGAGGTGAAGAAAGATCAGAATGAGAAAAAAGCCAATCAGGAGGTGCTGAAGTCACTGAAAGTTGAGATAGAAGACCTGCAGGAAGAACAGAAGAGGTATGATAGTCATTGTTTACACATCTTTCCTGTTTATTGATCTCTTATCAGGGCCTAAGTCCGACAACCATAAGAGCGGTGAAGGCTCTCTTTAAACCTTTGGGATTATTCTCTGTTTCTTGTGGCTCTACAACCCCAAATTGTTTGCCTTTAAAGTGCTTAAAGTTGCCAGTGGACATAAGGAAGGGCGGGCCCGCTTGTGGCTTCAATTTGTGTCTTCTCTTCTACAGTCTCACCAGAAACATCCGAGAGAAGAAAAGCAGCTATGACAACAAGCTTAGGGATTTCTTGGAGCTGAGGTAAGTGATGAGCAAGCTCTGAACCTAAAACGCAAAAAGACGATTTCCCCCAGACTGTATCTCACACCTGTCATCCTCCTCCTTCAGTAATCAGTCAGCAGCTGAGAAAATGAGTCTGGAGGATGAGATCAGACGCTGTAAGACCTCGCTCAACTCGTCTACCAGGAGGTGTAATAATGCTCAGGTAAAAAAATGTTAAGAAAGCAGACAAGTTTCCTTCACTCTTTTTTCTTCAGTATTGATCTTTATCCTTCTTTTTTTGGCTCCTGCAGGTGTCGGTGGTGGAGACAAGTCGGGATCAGAGTTTATACAGCCTCTACCGAGAGCTGGCAAACAACAAAGCTTTAGTGACCAAGCTGGACGAGGCAGCACACAGGTACGAGGTGTGATATCACTGCATCAATCACTCTGCTGTCTGAGTTATGCTCTAACGTGTGATGTTCTTCTTCTCAAGATTCCCACACCAAGATCTGGAAATGAACAGAACCACCTGGAGAGCCATCGTGCAGGAAATTGAAAAGAAAATCTCTACGATTGAGGTAAAAAATAATTCTCACAGCAGAGATAACCGCACTTCACACAGCAATCATGAGCGCTCAGCTCACTTTATGATTAGTATGTGAAATGACTCTCTTCATTTGGACTGATCTGTGAAGGCTGAAATGATTCACTGATGGCTGAAAATGTATTCTGGTTGTTTTATAAATATTCCCTTGAGTGGGATGATTTGACGCAGAATGAGCTTAGACTTGTCTGTCTCTTCCACAGACTCAGTTCCATGAGCAGATGGATCAGGTGAAGAAAGGCAAGAGAGTCAACGAGCTTCTTCCTGTCAACGTCGGCAACCACCAGGAATCCCCAGCTGCACCAGTAAGACACTGAAACACGTCACTTATCTTTCCCATATTCTCACAAACTCATAATCTCATATAAAAATACATTATTTTATAGAACTGGAGTCAGGTTTTAGTCTGTGTGAAGGAGAAGTCAGATTAATAGCTTGAAAAGCACAAATACACCAATTATGCCGCCCGCTAAGTTGATGGAACTGTTTTGCAATACATACTATGTATTGATAATTATCACCAAATATCTCATTTAGATTTATTATAAAGGCTAATTTCAGAAAATAAATAATGATCCTAATAGGAGAGGAAAGGGAAAAAATGCATGTATATATGAAAAATGAATAAAGAGGGAATTCAATCAATCTGTGACTTTATTAATGTGGCACTTTACATTCAAATAAAATGCAGGTCAAAGTACTTTACAGTGAGTGAACAAAAATTCTCAAATGAAACATGCAAAACAGAAAAAAATAAAACAATAAGGGCAAAAATATATTTGAAGGAAAGAATTAAAAATAGAGACTAGAGAGTACTAGAAGGAAAAAATAAATAAATAAATATATATATATTTTAAAGGAATTCAAAAGTAAAAGATATTAGAAAGCCAAGACATTGAATGGAAATAAGATTGTAAACAGACTAAATAAGCAAAATATATTAAGATAAAATAAATGACTAAAAGGGTAAGAGTGACAGTTCAATATAAGTAAATAAAAGCAACTAAAAATACTCAGTTGATTAGATAGTATGACAGATAAAAGAAGAGACAGTAAAATATTAGATGAAGTAAAAATCATTAAAATTATAAAAACCCTAAATAAAGACAGACTGAAGTGATAGATTTTTGGCACATGATGATGTTTATTTCCTCTGACTCAGCAGTTTTATCTTTTTTTTTTAAATCCTCCACCTCCAAACAAACACTTTCTGTCTTGTGTTAATGTTCCAGATGTCTGCGGTCGCTTCGTCCTCCAGCAGCTCTCCCCCGCTCACCCGGCAGGCTGCAGCTGAGGCTCCAGCTGCTCCGCCTCAGCTCCAACACAAACCTCCACCCAGAGCAGCAGCACCTCCGCATAAGGACACTGTGTTTGACAAGGCCATGGAGCACCTGTCCACTATGTTCCCTGATTACACCAGGTGAGAGCAGACAACACTGTCCTCACAGGACTTTCACCACATGCAGAAAAAAAATTGTTTTCTTCTTGAACTGTTCAGAAAGACCGCTCAGTCAACGGTTTCTCTGTTTGTGTGTTTCCAGGTCAGATTTGATGCGCTTTGTTCAGGAGTTTCGTTTATCCAGTGGTGGCAGCCTGAGCAGCATGGCCTTCCAGGAATTGGTTGGTGGAGTGAGCCAACACATCCTGGATCATCAGGTTGGTTCTTCATGTTTTATTTAACGTCTGATCATACGTACGTGTTTTATCTCAGAGCACCGGGCTGCACATATATACATGTACTTTTTTGTAACATCATGTGTGTTTGGTTTTGTTTCCACACAGGAAAAAGTAAAATGGTCTAAAAAGACAAACCTCACTGGACGAGGAAGTCCAGCTCAGTCCGTTACCCCTCCACCAGTAAATCCATCCCCAGTCTGGCTGCCGGTGCAGGCAGGAGCCCAGAGAGCGCCGCAGTCCAACGCAGTGAGTCAAGAAAAAAAAAAAATTGAATGTTATTACCACTCTGCCTTGAGTCCTGTAGTTTACAGTTTTTAATCAACATAATTTTTGAGCTGCTAGAGGTTGTTCATCAAAGGAAAAGTCTTCTTGGTTTCTTAAAGCTCCAACCATGTTAGATAAGAGAGCCTCAAAGTGTGGTCTTGACTGTGTCTTCATCCTTTTCAGCTCAATGCTGAAGACCCTTGTATCATCTGTCACGATGACATGAGTCCAGGTGACATCTGTGTGCTGGAGTGCCGACACAGCTTCCACGATAAGGTGAGTAAATTTACTGTAACCATAGAGCTTTGACTGAGTGAGGTGGGGCACTAATAAAAGTATTGAAGTGCTTTACAGTAAAAAAAAAAACCCCAATATTAAAAACTTTATCAGCTACCTTATCAGGTCATTTAACCCTTTAAGTAATGGTTGGGGTTCTGTTGTGGTTTACTCAATAAAATCTTAGGATTTAAGCAGAATTTTTTTTTTTTTCATACATAAGTAAAAAATTGTTCACAACTTTTTGAGTGAAATACCACAGAGCCATCATAACCTTGTGGAAATTAAGATAAGACTATAACAACTTTGCAGATAGACTCCTGTGCTCAGCTTTATCAGATGTCTAAGTGTTGTACCCGTAACATCAGGCTGCATGGTCATAATGGGTCATGTGCTTAGAAAACTTTCATTGCCAAATGTAAACATCACTTTAAAGCTTTTATGAATTTGAGGTTAATGTATAGAAGCTGCTTTATTCAATGACTGTATCGTTGGAGTCATAAGATCAGATGAAATGCTTGTGGTTATGCTTGTGGCTTTTTAATCTAACCTTTCTTTCACCATGAATGGTGTTTTTGTTACTCAGTGTTAATTAGCGTTCGTGTTTCTCTTTGTGTTCAGTGTATTCGCTCCTGGCTGAAGGAGCAGAGCACCTGTCCTACCTGCAGAGATCACGCTCTGTTGCCAGATGATTTCCCCGCTCTGTCAGGCAGAAGACGCCAAGCTCCGTGATGTCCTCACCCCCCCTAAATTTACCATTTTTTTCCCACCACTTTTATCTTATTTGTTCTTAAAACTAAGCATGTGATTAAAAATCCTCTCCTCGAGTTTAACAACCCTTATGCCTTATTTTATCCCTTTTAACCAAGTATTATATTAACACAAAGTAGAAACTTCAGTTTTTGGTGTCCTCTAGATGTTCTGATGTATCAGAAGACATTTTAATAAACTCAGTTTCATTTGAGCTCATTTTTGTCTGTATGATATACATTTTTCACATCTCTGTGTTAGAAATGAAGAACTTTTGGTCGGTAAAGATGACAAAATGTCTGAAAACTCAGTAGAATCTCTTGATCTATCCATACAGGGACTGATGATTTGTCTAGACTGCTGCTGAAATGACACAATCAGTGACTTTTAATGACATTTCACATCATTTTTTAATAAACCTCTACAGCTAGAAAACTGATTTTTCTATATCTTATACTGTGTGGCTGTTTCAAAGTGCTCTTCAGGTATTCAGACATTAAACCCAAAAAAGTGAGGAAGAAATGATGTTCAATACTTTTTTTCCTAACATGTTCGTGAAAAAAGTTAATTTTCATTCAAGAAATTGATATTCTTCTTCCAGGCCACTTAAAGTTTGATCCTTCTCTAGTTTTAGGAGGAATTTTGAGTTCCACAGAGTCCAGATTTCTTTCAGGTCACAACACAGATCAGATATTTCAGTCTCATGTCATTTCTGAACAGAAATCACGCTCAGGAAAGATTTTTCCATCAGAGCTGGTGTGAAGTGCAGCCTCAAACCCTGCAGAGCTTCAGAGGGAAGTTTTCTGTGATCAGGTGATCATCATGGAGCACGATGACGATGTTTACTTCAAACTCTGGAAATGAGACAGAAATTATCAGTTTAAAGGAAAAGGCTTTTAAAAGGGAAGAACATTTAAAGTAATGACTGAAGGATTTACTGACCAACTTTAAAGTTGGTAGTCTCCAGTGTAGGACATGTAAAGAGCCTGGGAAACACCATGTAGATGGGAATGGCTAAGCTGTGGCAGACGTCACCCTCGGCTATCTGTATGTTCTGGATTTCTGTGGCATCTCGAGCGTAACCTTCGGCACAACCTAAACGCATTCCTCGTGTAAAAGCTCTGCCATAACAATGGAAACACTTTTAAAATGATCTCAGAATAAGAACTTACCACAGGTTTCCACTCGCACAAGCTGGAGCTCAATACTCTTAATGGGAACGTCCGAGTTCTCCACCACCACCTCTCCGGTCAGGGGTTGGCTGATCACGCAGTTTGTGGCGTCTAAATTTCCTCTGATCAGAAACTTTGGCAGTACACTCCTCTAAAATCACAAAGTCAGTCAGTGTTAGTCAAAGCAGCTTAAACTCAGATGAAGCAGAACAGATGGTTTCTCACCTCACGGGTGTTCTGCAGAGTGTCAGGAGTGATGGTGAAGTTCACAGGTGTGGGTACGACTTTAGCTTTCTGAGGCTGGAATGAAGCAAAGGAGCAGATTTGATATAGTTCAACAGTCTGGTTTGAATCAAGTACACAGGAAGATGATTGTTTATTTGAACCAAATTGGTTTGGCTCACCTGACAGTGTACGATGAACTCACAGTTCCTGCTCAGGTCTTTGGCCAGCAGAGAGCGTTTCATGTCACAGCGGAGCGTGTACTGAGGAGATAATGAAACCAGGAAACACTATTCAAACACAATCTGTCTCAGTTTGTCTGACTCTGATGGTGTTTTATGTAATTAAGAAATAACTTTGAGTGAGTCATGCTGTTAGTGAGTTGTTATAAATAATTTAACAAGGAGAAATCAATGCTGAAATTTTATCCTGATGTGGAGTTTCAACAACAAACATTGGGTAAAAGTTATGTTAGGGAGTCTAAAGCAAGTAACAAAGTGAGCCCCCACCACAAAGTAATTTCCAGCCCATAATTAAGAGGTGAACCATCTTTTTGTCCATTTGTTTTCTGCGACCTTTTCTCACCTGGATGTTGACAAAGACCCCGTGATAGGTCTCATACAGAACTTTGTTGCTCTTTGTGCTCAACGGGAACTCAAAGGGGATCTCAGTTTTTCCTCCTGGGACTTTTCCTGCCTTGGCCACCTCGATGTTACTGCTGATCAGCTGGATGGGCTGCAACGTGAGGAAGAGAGGTCAGAACAATGCTGCAAGGTGAATCCAGGACATTTTGTGACCTGGACTGATTCTAGCTTCCTCAGAGCCTCAATTCATTGAACATTCTGTTTCCTGTCACTAATAGCAATTTGGACACTGATATTGATTCACGTTGAGGGTGTTAAACTAAACATCTGCCTATTATTTACTAAATGTAATGATCTTGTACACTATTTGATTGATTACTTTTAGCCAGAGCACCAGAAAAGAGAAATAAAGAAACATTAATCTGAGGAAGAATTTTACATAAATGAAAATATATTGCAGTGTACAAGCTCAGATATTATTTTCTCTTTGCTTGTCCATTAAGATCAGCTCATCAAAGGCTACACATCAAGTCATAATACTATCTGATGATTTAGGACCAAGTTTTCTGACAGTTTACCTTGACAGAGTTGTAAAAAGCCTCAAAGACACCAACACTCTTGGAGCTGAGCTGCAGGTTCACCAGTCCCTCCATGCTCAGAGAGATGCCGTGATGCTGCAGAGCCTCTTTACACACCAGCAGGATGACTCCAGCCACCACCTCCTGAAAGTAACACAACACACAGTTTAAATGCACAAAAGTGTCAACAGGGGCCACAAAAATCTATATTAACCTAAAGTTAAGTCAGGGGAGCTTAAGATTGTAAGGAATTAATTATGAGATGAAGAGAAAAAATCAACAAAATGGGAATTTAATCCTAAACTAGGATCTATTTGCCTTGTCTGATGGAAGGCTTTTGTTAAAATGAACTATTTGGGGTTTGTTTACAAGCTGGCAGAATCTTTCTTAGTGCTTAAATCTGATATGTCTTATCTGTTAAAGTGCCTTTAATCATGTCTTCTTTTGATTCTTTAAAATAAATGATTTAAAAGGTAAATGTTCTGCCACTTTCTATTGCAGTGTTTCTCAACCTTGGGGTCGAGACTCCATATGAGGTAGCCTGGTATCCAAACAGGGTCCCCTGAAATGTCAATTATTAATAAAAATAATTGATAAAACAAAAAAATTCTGATGAAAATGTTTTCATCAGTAATTATTTTTCTTTTCAAAATTCAAACACAACCCACTGAACAACTGTATCTAATATTTTCCAGTATTTAGTGCGCATTTATAATGCCATCAAGTATTTTTTGTATTTTATCAGGTATTTTTATTAAATATTTTAGAATCAAAGCAAAATTTTTATTTTCATTTAATGGATTCAGTAATTTACCATATTAAGCAGTAGATTGAATTTACAGTGCAAAAATGGATTCTGTGTTGTTTGTTTCTTATCTTTTTCCAAAGTTGTTTACATAGTCTAGTGCTCTGTCACCCTTTAATTGTCCCTGGGAATAAATAAAGTTTTTTGAATTTGAAAGTAGAATAAAGTCTGTATCCTGATCAGGAAATCTGAGTGTTCTTGTTTTATGATTTAATGTAAAATGCTAAACCCTTGGCATTATTGTATATGTTTTTTTTTATTTGTGCACTGATTTGTATACTTTGTTTCAATAATTAAAAAAAAAAAAAAAGTTGGGGACCACTATTCCCTAAAAGAGCCTGGTAAGCTCCTGGAGAAACAGCAGTTTCATCTAAACATTTAAATAAAGGCTGAGTAGTTCTAACAAAGCTGTAATATCTTTGCTAATTTTGAACAACTGGGTTGAACCATTGACTGTATATAGATTCATTATATACTCATTATACATTCTATGGGTTGAACTGTTTTCTTGAACTTGGTGTTTGAAGTTCTCGCGAGAGTAACAGTTTAACCCGATACATAACGTTTATTTATAATTCTTCAAATATTTTATGGCCGTTTCCTGAATTCTTGCAGTGTTTTTGTGGTCTTAATGGTGTAAGCCATCAAAAAACTTTAATTTTGTTAACTTGGTAGGTCTTTTTAAGAAGAGGGCAACACAGTGAGAGAGTGACAGGTTTTTTCACAACATCCGTTTCTGTTGGTCAGCTGCTGGTCATGAGTGAAACAGACAACGCCTCCGTGAAAACTACAGGAGGTACAAATCACACTTTAAGTCTGCTTATCAATTCAATGTCGATACAAGGTAGGGATGTTTCAAAAATTAAATTTGACTGATAAACCTCAAATAGACAGCTGGTTGTGAGATTCTCGTTGGACACTGTACTTACCCCTTCGTGGTAAACTTTGTTCGCTCTTTTTAGTCTGATATCCAAAGTGACACTCATTTCTGACCGATAAATATTAAACAAGCATCCAAAAACTAATGTAATTAACTGTATAAAACAAAAACAAAAAGAAGAAGACGCTCTCCAGGTTTCTGTTTTCTCTTGGCATCAGTGATGGCATTACTTCCGGTTCATGCCCTTCAAAATAAGGGTTCAACCCTTCAAAGTAAAAACCCTTACTGTTTCATAAAGTGGTTGTCTTGTGCTCTTCATATTTCTGCCTCAATCTCAGTCCACTACAGGATGAAAGAATTCAGTTTTTTTGTATTAAAAGCATCTTTACATCTCAGTTACTCCATTGTTCTGTGATATTACTAATGTCAGCAATGTAAATCAGCAATAATCAAACAATAATATCTCTAGATTGTGAAAAAATGAAGTGAAATAATTGAAAATCACCTTGTAGTCATTAAAAAAAGGAAATTCGCTCCAGGTTTCTGTGAAAAGCTTCCACTGAAATGTAAATTCAACACTATTTTAATCTCTTAAAACCCAGCATCCACAAATGACGACATTACATTTCTGCCCCTTAGACTGGAAATTTTATATATATATATATATATATATATATATATATATATATATATATATATATATATATATATAATTTCCAGTCTAAGGGGCAGAAATGTAATATATATATATATATATACATACTTTTAGCTACATTTAGAGATACTACCCACATCATCATTTGGTTATAACACAACCTTGTAGCCATTTCAGTGAGAAAAAAGGTGTAGTTATGAACAATAAGATTAATAACTAAAAACTAGTAGCTAACTTATAACACTAAAAACATAACTTCCTATACAAACATCATGTTTAGTTTGTCTACTTATTAGGTCTTACGGATCCTAAATAGCAAGGAGGAATCAAAATGCACACCAGACAATTATCGGGTCTTAAGAGGTTCAAGTAGTTAAATTTAGAGAGTTATGAGATTCACAGTTATTCAATACAAACAACTTCTTCATATAAATATGAGTAAACAACATTCTAATTTATGGTAATTCAACATATAGAAAAGTAAGCTCCTCTCCGATAAAATAAGAACTAGGTTTGTTTTGGACTGAAGACTGTTTTCACCTGATACATTCAACATCAGTTTGAGCTGCTGGCTGTTCTTCAGTGTTGCCACAACAAGAGCTGAAAGAAGCTCCAGAAAACTGAGACAGCCACCGGTGACTGAACCAGTTTTGTCCTTTGAGCAGCCCAACCCATTTATTTTTCTGTTAGGTTTCTAAAACCAGTAAAATTTCATACAGACTTATGGGTGACTTGAGCTCATTCAGCATTCACTGTGAAATATTTTCACCAAAAGAAACAGGATTTCATTTTATGCCTTACGTGATAAAAAGAAAAAGGGAAAAACACATGATTTCAAAAGTGGCTATTTTTTAAAAATGATTTAGGTTTCATAACAAACACCATGCCTTATATACTTACCTAATCTACCTGCAACATTACTGACCAGAAGAAATTATTCATTTGGATGACCCAAAAACATTGATGATTCTACTATTAACGTTACCTAATGACTTCAAATGAATAGTATCAATACATGAAATTATGTGATTTTTTAACTGGTTTGATCTTTACCACACTGGTAATATTGGACTTTGACAACTTCAAGGTTCAGTTTTGCCTTTAATAACAATGTAAATGTAAAATATACAAGACCTTTCATAATCATCATCCCAAGATGCTTCAAATAAAGCTACTCGTTACATTTTTGTTGTTCAATTTAATTTTTTAGCTGACAAACATGACCTAAAAAAAGATTAAGATGTGCTAATTTGGTTTCCACCTGATATGAGTTAATATCCTATACACAGACTGTTTATGGTAAAACTAAAATGGTCACAGAAAATCATCTTCACTTGTATGATTTTAGTCTACGAACTAAATAACTAAATAACCCTTTTTTATCATGTAAAAGGCCAGTCTGGCAGAGTCCTTTTTTTTCAGGGTGAATGCTAAAAACCTCATGATCCTCTATTCCTTCTTGTAGTCCTCCTCCAGTTTGAGCTTTTCTGTGTTGTGACTGAGAAATGCTGCATCATTGCTGACTTGAACTTTGTCAAAGAAGTTAAAATCCGCCACATAACGTCCTCCTGTGGTGCTGAACAGGACCGGCTTGAACTCATAACCCCAGAGGATTTCCTGAGGGACGTAGGAGGTGCGACTCTGGCACGTGGCCGCTGTCGACTCCATGGTGGCGTTGAGGGTGACGAGCAGCTCGAAGTCTCGAGTTTGAAGGTTTTCTGCATTCAGGCCCGCCAGAGGGCTGTGCTCATCCAGGACGTGGTAGAAGGTGAGAGGGAGGATGAGGAAGGGGCACTCGCTGCTGGAGTCCATGAAGAAGTCCACGGAGCTTTGGTGGACTTGGGTCTTCTCACCTTCCTCCGTCACATTGGAGTGGAGCAGCTTTCCTGTGAGCTGACACTGAATCAGGAGACTCTTCCTCATGTTGGCCACTCTCAGCATCAGGCACAGTTTGCCCTGACGCCGGCAAATCACGGCCAACTGGCTGAACTTGATGGTCTCGGCTCGTTTTTTGGGTCGAGCCAGTTTGGCCAGAAAGGCGCCTGTGACAAAGATCTCAGCCAGGCCAGTGATGACAAGCTGAGCCACCAGAGTGAAGATAGCCAGCGGGCATTCCTCTGAGATGTACCGATATCCATAACCGATGGTGGTCTGTGACTCCAGAGAGAACAGGAAGGCTCCTGTGAGGGTCCCCACATTCTCCACACAGGGGGTGTGGTTGGAGCTCAAACCGGCCTCAAAGTCTCCGTTGCCCATTCCGATGAAATAAAAGATGACCCCAAAGATGAACCAGGTCATGACGAAGGTAGAGGCAAACAGAGTGAGCTTGTAGCGCCATTTCATGTCCACTACAGTGGTCCAGATGTCATGCAGGTACAGCTTCACCATGCCCTCCACGTTGTCGATGCGCACGTTGTTGTGGCCGTCTTTGGACACTATCCTTCTCTGGACCTCTTTTCTCCTGGTGGCCATGTTGACCTGCATTTATTGGAGTTACTGATACTGAGACTTCGGATTCTCTAGAATGGCATCACCAATCGAAGGACTGTTGAGAGACCGACGGAAAACTTGGTCAACAAAAAACAATAGTCACTTGGGACTTAATAATACCCTCTCCAAATAAAAGCCACCACCTATGCTCTGGGGTTGCATATCTAAGCTTGCTGAAACAATGCCGCCATGACTACATGGGGCAATCACAGCTAAACGCAGTCCAACAAAATGTCAGACCGTGTGACCCTTTTTTTGGTGGCATTTTTTTTTTTTGGCCAGGCGGTATATCAGAAATTTCACTATTTCTAATTTTTTGTCAAACAACAACTCAGAAAACACATTTTCAAACATATGACTCACTTTAAACATCCCAACCACAGACAGAGATCTAAAATTTACATTTATGCTTGTTTGTAGAAGAGATGGATCATAAATGTAACCTAAAATTACATTTTATAAAAACTGATTATGTTAAAAGTATTCATCCATAGAAATGCTTTGGTTTGCTCGTTTAAAGTCAGGTTTAAATGTTTTGAGGTCAAAAGGCAAGAGAAAGGAGCATACTTTTTTTTTCTGATTACTTTTTTTGTACAAAAGTCATGTACAGTTAATCATAAAGCATCCACGTCGCACACTGCTCAAGCTGCTTCTTCCTCAGTCCAAAAAGTGACAAAGTTGAAAGTTAACCTTGAAGTAAACCATTACCAGAGCCTGAAATGTCTAATAATTATTGATTTGATGATAAATCTGACAAAGGGTATTATACTCACATCTCTGTATGCTGCCTCTCTGAACAGTCTCAGGTGTTCTCCACAAAGAAAAAAAAAATCTGTAAGGTGAAGCTGCTGGGGAACATCTAGTTCAGTGTCTTGTTTCTTCTTTTGTCGCAGGTTGTGAACACTGAACTTTGGCACAGTCCAGCATAAATGAGAGACAGACCTGGGCTGTAAACCCTGATCTGCATGTGGGTCGGCTTTTATCCCTCCGCCTCCCCCCCACCTGTGCACAGGTAGGAACAACAACACAAAACACCTGAAGTCTGTTGTTGCTGAACACACACACCCACATTTACAGCCTCTATGATTGTTCTCTAAAGGGCGTTAAGATGCGTCAAAACAACTTCTGGTGTTGTACAAACAAAATGAGATATGTGTTAAAATTTGAAGCTGATACAATCAATTATTCCTCTCGCCGTGAGTCTTTTCAGAGTCTATAATGTTTGAAGGGATAATTTTGGCAAAAAAAGCGGTCACAAATAGGTGCAAAAGTGCTGAATAAATTAAAAAATTGTTATTATAAGTTAGACCTAAGTGAATTGAGATGGCAAATGAAGTTACAATATAAAAAGAAAGATATGATGTGGAAGTGTAAAAAGATTACAGCAGAATGCTGATGACGAGTCATTTGAAGCAACTTTGACATGAATAAAAGTAATTTAAGTGTGAAAATGTACAACATTGATAAATCATCATTTATGGATCAATTTGCACATTTTAAAGCGGGGTGACATAAATAGATAAATTTATGTTCAGTCACTCTTCTATGGTCCATTTGTTTTTTGAAGTGGAGTTTTGAAGCTTTATGGGTTTCGGCATTATTAAATAATCAGCCTGCATTCAAAGTCATCACTGCAGCTACTGAAATCCAAAGGTCATAAGTTTTACAGTAACTATCAAGGAAATGCTTTCACTGTCACATGTAATGCTGACCATAGCAGAGGTGTATGTTAAAATAAGAGGTGTGTAGTTTAAATGTTTCCATACTAACAAGTGAATTCATCTATATCATCTCATATTGTTATATTGTTTCTTTAAATCTTAAGCAGTGGCTGATGACCTTGAATCACACTCTAGAGCTTTATCATTAACTTCATTGTTATTACCAACATTCCTGAATGCTTAGTGCTCTTACATGAGTGTGTGTGTGTGTGTGTGTGTGTGTGTGTGTGTGTGTGTGTGTGTGTGTGACTGAGTTATGACACTGCTAATTGATTTCCTTGTTCCTCAGAAAGAGAAAGGTTACAAGCTGTACTTTACATAATGAACTCTGTTGTCACATTCATACTCACCAACATTAAGATGATTCAAATGACTTTAGGTTAAAAAAACAGTGAGTTTTGAGGGTTGATTTGATTCTGCCATCAGTTTTTCAACCCAAATACACCAAAAACACATTTTTTGAGCAAGTGGCAGAATTCAAAGAAATCACAATCTGTCCCTGATAAAATACTTCCTCCTCTCCTATCTTTATTGTGGGGTAATAAAAAGGCTAATGGGGTTTAATTTAGTTCAGGGTTTAGATGAATGATCCCTCCCCATGATGATGAGGTTCATGCAAACTGAGAAGCATATAGCCCCATCTAGTGGTTGGAAGTTATATGATGCTTTGAATCTCACTGTTGTGTCAAGATGGAGAAAAACACACAAGGGAAAGTGCTTCTTCATGTATGGTTACTCTGGTAGCATTTTGTTCAGCATGATTAATTATTCATGGGAACCAAATTTGTAATCACCTGGATAGAACAGTGTTATGAGTGCAAAATTCTTTCATATCAAAAAACATAACCGTGTGACCACAGTCCTACACAGAAAAAGGTATCCGCAAAATGTACCCAAGATATCAAAGTTTAAACTCTCACAATGCAGAGACAATGCATTTGGAGTATTGCATAATAAAATCGTCAATGTCCTGGAAAACAAAAAATGTCTGTTCTCTTATCTGTCGTAGCGAAGACAGCTTTACTCAGTACTTGCTGTAATCAAAGTATGAAGGAGCAGAAAATAAAAGTTACAGTACTGCAACAAATGTTTTACTTAAAAAGTGACTCCTGACACAGAACCACTGACAGATACTTTTATTCAGAAAAAAATTATGAGCATGTTACTCTCAATAAGTGCAAGGGGAAAAAAGGGGGAAAAAGTTCCTATTGTAGAGGAGAAACACCAGAAAACACAAATACACTTAGCAATTAATGCCTCAATTTTTGCCTTTGTACATGTAAACAAACATCCTATTGACAGGCTTAACTTAAATGTTTCTTTTTTTTAATCCCCCTGCAGAAGTAGTCTTTCTGAGTATGACTATTAACAAGTTTATAAATTTAAGCCTGAACCTGCTGACCGCCAGATTAAGTGTGTATCGATCAATGAATCTTCTAAATGTTCGCACGCTGCTTCAAAATGCAAAAAAAACTGTGTTTTAAGTGAAACGGTGCTCTGAACCTTGATTCCAGTCTTGGTTTTTCATTGTTGCTGAACTTAATCATTCCTGTTTGGGCACTATAAACATTGATTTCCAATCTGTCCAGAATTATTGGGGTTTAATTAAAGTTTAGACCGGATGGAGAGGAATGAATATATTTGTTTCAATTACAAAAGGCAGCCTCGTGATTTGTGACTGTGACATGCTCATCCTGAACTGTCATAAAGCTTACTTTCTAAAATGCTGACCAACTTCTGAATGTACTTCAAGAGCCAGCAGAGTTGCACTCACTAGAATAACTGCAGGTGTCAGCAGCGTGTGCTAAACGATGGTCAAATGACACTGTATCAACAACTTACATGTCCTGTTTTTAGACCATGTCCAGAAAGGAAAGTGTTTTTAGATTCAGCACTCATTTTGTGACAGTCTTTCCTGGAAGGCGCTCGTGGTGTTGCACTCGCACACTCAGAGTAACAGACATGGATGTATCAGGAAATGAGAAAGCTCACATCATGCTCGATGAGTCGCCTCCACACAACTGGCTAATACAGTGTGAAGTGATTCTAAACGTCCAATGGTTTGTTCTGACAAGATACAGAAACTGTTCAACACACAAACACACTGGGCTTTAATCAAACACTTCTGGAGATATTTTCTGTCCTGCTGTCATATCCACCTCACCCTGAAAATCCATGGTGGTCATTATAGTGTTGAATTCTACCAATGGAGTTTAGCCTACGACCACAGAATCACAGTACTGTAAAGCAAGCCGCTGGGCAACTTTCTCACACCACTGTCATCACGGTGCCACAGACCAGAGGTGTAAACAAACACATCTGTATCCTGAAGGATGCAGTCCTTCATGCAGTAAAGATCGAGGCATCACTGCGGTGGAGGGTTAGCGGTGCTGGCCTTCAGGATGCCTCTCAGCACTTTGTAGTTGTTGAGTGGCTGGTTCTCTTTGGGAGGGTAACAGGGCCCACGATCTGTTGCATACGAGTAAGGAAACCGCAGCACCCAGAGGCCATCAGGGGGTAACACTAGATCTGTCTGCTCAGGATGGAAAACTGGGCAGGGAGGAGGACCAGGCTGCACCTGAAAACACAATGTTGTGAAACTACATTACTTTGCATCTCACATTGCAAATTTGTTATCAGACTTTTATGTTTAAAGTATATTACTTTTAAATACTACAAATAATCGAGTCTGTATCTGATTCTTTTTTTGGCGTGAACATCAGCGCTTCATCACTGTATTAGGCTTCCAGAAAATGTGAGAAATGTTCCACACCATCAGGATCTATTTCTAACAAACAAGCGTGTTTAAATTTCCTAATTAGTGCCAAACTCTGTCACTGAAGCTAGGAGAGTGTTAGAAAAGATCACACTCTGACTAATTAGATTAACACCACCTAGACTCAAACACGCAGCTGCAAATAGATGAATGTAACAGATGAAAGCTTGAAATTAATTTAATGACTGTAAATAAACTTTACATACAACAAATATTTGCTGCTATAACATCTTAGTGTTGAGTTTTGTTACCTGTGGGTTGAGGGTAATGTCCAGCGGAGCGTCAGGCACCACAATGTAAAGGCGAGCGAGCTGTGCGTAGTGAGGCTTCAGGCTGCGGCCCTGTGAAGGAGAGGGGATGTACAGTGGCATGTCTGTGTTGAGCACCCTGGTGGCGGGGTCTTTGGCGCCTCCAGGCCCCATGACCTTGACAATCTTATCAGGCCCACAGCTGATGAAGCGTCTCCCCCTGCTGTCCTCATACTCAAACCCCACAAACACCCGAGCCATATCGTCCCTCCTACGACTCCTCCCAAGCCCCCCAGTGCTCCCTCGCTTCCCCACCAGGGTCTTATTTGGAGCGGGCCAAGACGAGGTGCTTCCATCCAAAGGCTCAGTCAGCCCCGTGTCCTCCTCTGAGCGAGAACGGATCACTAAGTCCCACGGCAAGAGAAAGGATGAGCCTGGCAGGAAGCCTGGCTGCTCCAAACCCGTGTGGCAGTTGTAAGACTTGGCTGGTCCCAGTTTGACCAGAGACCAGCTGGAGAACTTGGGCAACAGGCCTTTGGGGCAGCCTGAGTGTGTCATACCCGGGAGGTACTCCACAGTGGAAGGCTGGCGGTCCACAAGGCTCGGCCTCTTCTGCTGGACTTGGGTTTCAGTTCCATCCCCGTCCCCATATGGCCCCAAGCTGTCAGTGGACTGACCCAAGCTGAGGGCCAGGCTGAGGCTGGGGTCTCCAGGTGTGTGGCTCTGGGCGGTGCTGGGCTCTTTCAGCCTCTCTGCTTCACCAGAGGCGTCAGATGGGAGTCTCTGAGCCTGGTTTGAGGCTGGAGCTGGATCTGGAGTGCTCGGCTGAAAAACAGGGAACTCGATCCTCTCCATTTTTCCACAGCATTTCTCTTCGAGCATCTAATCAAGAAAAATGGGTGGTTTAAAAACTGGGAACATACAAAAGGCAGCAAGCAAAAGTCTGTATAATGAAATCATTTGGGTGTCTGAAATAAACAGTTGACAGAATTATCAATTTAACAACAACTGCGTGTTAACAACAACTCTTTATATTCTCTTCACAGGTTTTATTTTTCCTTTTAATTTCTCATAAAATAGAAATTATCTTCCTGAAATATGAATCTTTCGCTCTGACAGGAGAGTGTTTGTGTGAGTCCTGACCTGGTAGAAGTCGTAGTTGGCAGCCTGGATGTCAAATGGATCCTCACGTGGAGCCTGTTTCCTGCCACAGTTACAGGAGCTGGTGGAGCGCCCCCTGCTGTTATGGTTAAGGATGGGTGGGTTGCGATCCATGTCAGGCTTCTCTCCTACAAAAGAAACAGATTTTGTGTCTGTAAACTTATAAACATGATTCTTGTCTAAATAAAAGCTACAATAACCAGATAGAGAATTTCTGTGTAAACATAATTCCTACAATCCAGAGCATATTTTTTACCAGGCTTTAAACCTGAAGCAGTATAAATTGCTGACCTGGCTGAGGCAGCAGGTGAAACTTGTGAACACAGTGTTGGTCAGTCAGACTCCTCTCCTCACACAGCTGGTGTCCGTTGCTCCAGAACTTGTAACAATCCTCGTGAAGCTGCAGAGCGTAGCGCTGGAAAGCCACACCCCGGGCATGTTGACTGTACACCCGCAGAGCTTGTGCCAGCTGGTTTTTGTGCACTGTTGTGGTGTAGTTGTGTGGAAGGTTGGACTGGTAGGCACTGTGAGCCAGAGGCAGAGCTTTCTGACATCTATTCTCAGAGAACTTTGTGTCAGCGTCCAAAAAACCCTCTAAAACCTTCAGCTGGCTCTGCACTTTAGTAGCCAGCTCTGCTATGTCTTCTTCTGTGTTGCTGATCAGAACTTGGTGGAGTTTCGCAGCAACCTGGACCCATTTGGAGTACGTGGGCAGCTCAAAGTGTGAGGGCTGTGGGTTGCGTCCGACGCTGTCGTCAAAACCTTTCTTGGTCAAGACCAACTCAACGTGCTGCCAGAGGAACTCCTTCAAGCTGCAGTCCACCAGCTGACCACCCATCGAACCAAAGCCCGATTCTCCACCAAAGCTGGGCTGTCGAAGTGAGCGTCGCATCTGGTGGTAGCGCCTCGGCCCCGACACTGGCGTGGACGAGTCCTGGTCGCCAAGGATGCAGTTTGAGCGCAAAAGACCGAGCAAGGTCCCCACAGGATCCTCTTCAATAGCTGGTATCACGTACACAAACGCCTGGTTGGCGGGAACAGTGAATAAGCAGTTGCTGCTCTGGTTGGTCAGGACTCTGCTTTTACGGAAGATGCGATAAATTTGGTCCTCCAGTGCGTGCTGCAACCTCCTCCTGGGAGAGTGCTTCTTGGGTTTGTCAGGGTTTCCTGCTGAGTCTGATCCATTTGAAGAGACCTGAGCAACAAAGAAGAAAAGAGAAATCAGTCAGCATTCAGCGAGCCATGTATTATGTCTTTACATTCGTCCACATAAACTAATAAATAAACTAATGTTTAACTAAAATTTTAGTCATAGATTATTCTTATTTTTGCAAAAGAGAATTATTTTTTCAGCATACTGTGAGGCATTATCAGTGTTTATGTTACAAAAATGTTCACTTTAAACGGGAAAGGAAATGCACTGTTCATATAGCTACTTAGTCGTCTCTGAGTATCTCAGGGTATTTATGCGGTATCTACAAGAGGCCGGGTCAGGTGTCCTCTTCTTGATTTTTCAGGATATGTAGGATGACCACACATCCTCTTTTGCCTGGGCATGTCCTCCTTTTTGGTAATAAAATTATGTCCAGGGGAACTTTATTAAATTTCCAAAAATGCCCGATTTTTCTCAGCTTGTTCTGCAGATCACAGATATTTGAAATAAGGCACTGCACTGGGCTACCACCATTATTCCGGTGCTTCAACATCATGATCAAAATTAAGGTATAGAAAGTGGAAATTTTGGATAAAGAGTCAAAATTTTGAGATAATGTCACACATTGAGATGAAATTCAAAATTTTGAGATCTTAAGTCAATATTTTGAAACAATAAAGTCAATATTTTGAGATTATATGGTGAAAACCATGATAGAAGTCAGAATTTTAAGAGTAAAGGGTAGAAATTTGACTTTTATTCTCATCAATTTGACTTAAGAGATAAAAAGTGGAAATTTTGGATTAAGAGTCAAAATTTTAAGATAATAATGTCACACATTGAGATGAAAAGTAAAATTTTTAAGATTTTTTATCTCATCAGTTTGACTTTTTATCCCACAGTTTTGACTTAATGAGTGAGGAAACTGTTAAATCATGACCTGTTTATGGTGAATGTAACAGGTGTACTGAGACTCAGACTGACCTTTAGGGCGCCGTTCATCTGGAAGACGAAGAGCAGTCTCGGAGGGCAGGGCCGACAGTTCACCTTCCACTCTTTGGACACCGGACAGTCTTTGATGGCAGCCCGGATCAGGGGCAGCACCTTCTGCCTGAGGGCGTCCAGGGCTCTGAAAAGCCGGTCGTAGGTGACATCGAAGGTCTGGTT